>VYZQ01032868.1:0-14599 GCA_013400655.1 Mystacornis crossleyi | reverse complement strand
ATACCAGTGACATTCAGAGAGCCTGCTGATTTTTAAGCCAGTGATTAAGAACTGTCTGAAATAGTTTCACACATGGTTTGTAAATCCTCAGTCAGAGCTTTTCCATCAGTGCCGCTGTGAAATATTTCTCCTTGGCTTTGCAGATGTTTTAACAAATTCCTTTGCAGGAACTCTCTGCCTTGAAAATGAAATAATCTCTTTCTTCTTGTAAACATTTATTTTATACAAATACAAGAGCTACTAGCCAATGACTATAAGGTAGCACAATTTTGCACTAGGTAGAGGTCAACCTAGAACATGACCAAGGTAAACTAAAAATCCAGACGTTTTCCCCACTCAGGAAGTTCAGTAGTCCTTGTACTTAGAGCATGAAATACAAAGGTGTAAATGATCTGATCAGAATGGCAACATCTATTTACACAACTTCAATTGATCACATAAAGCAGCAATCAACGGGGTAGTCTCTGTCCTGTTTAATAAATGCTGTATGTCTGAAAGGATTGCAGAAAATAAGGACATTTATTCTGTTCATTTTCAGGATAGAATTTCCACAGCTGATTTACATCCTTATGACGGTTTGTATCTACTGGGGGGTGGAGAGGGAGAAGAACCAGCGTTGAACTCCTCTGAACCTCAAGTCTAAGTTACTGCCGTCATGCTCTTAGTGATGTTATGCTCCTTTGATATTTTTAGCTATGGAGTTGGATTTCAAAAGAAGAAGGAGAAAACTGCAAGGAGTTCATGGAGTCACAACTGCAAGCAGCAGCAATCCCAGTGTGCCCTGACCTGCTGGGAGGCTGTTCACTGGAAGGTAAGCAGCATCTCATAAAGACTATTCCATTTGCCCCTTGCTAAATGAAAACTCCTTTCTTGAAAGCCTATTTTGCAAGGTCTGCTCAGTTCCCACGTGAAACTATTTGCAGTAGCACACAACTGCAGGCAAGGTGCAGTCCTGTCAATCTTGTGGGTGGAGGTATAGGAGAGCAATGTCATTAAGCACTTCCGTAGGCACTGGACACTTCAATCTGTATGGCTCATTCTAAATCCCAGCTAACAGTGCATGTGTTGGTTTGTAGTTTGGGTCAGAATTTGGCTTAAAAATTTTGGTGAGCAGCTCTAAATGAAAATAATTACCCATTTTTATTCCTGCCCACAGGGCTGAATGGTATGTTCAGAAGTAACATTATCAAAGAGCGCAGAGGACAAGTCCCTTGGGCAGGTGCCCAGAGGTTTCTTCTGACTAAGTGCACTTCTAGATCATTTGGTAGGGAATAATCCAGTTTAATCATATGCTTGAGGGGGAGGAAATTACTTCAATTAGAACCTCTTTATTGTTAGTCTGATCAACTTATGTTCGTCATGTAGCTTAACATTTATTTATTTTAAGTGGAATTCAGCCATTGTGATCCACGTATTAATAAAATCAGTGTCCACTTCTTTATCTGAAAAAATAGAGATGGTTAGTGGCACATCTGCAGTAGTTCACATCAGATCCTGAGTCAGGGTCACAGTTGAGTTGTTGAAAGACTTCTTTGTTCTTTTGGTTGCCTGATTTTCAGAGGAAAATTTTTGCACTCACACATTTTCTTTTTTCTCCTGCCCCACTAATCCAACACTTCTCGATAACTTCTGTATTTATTGGCCTGTTTCAGGCAAACTTGGCAGCTCTGCCTGAGCTGGGGTTTCATAGCTGTGCAGTGCTGATGGTTTTCATTAAAATCACTGTTTTGGCATGTGCTGTATTGTGCCTTTTGCTGAAGGTGGAAACATTCTTTGTTCTGCTTGCCAGCAGTCTGAGTACCCACACGGCTCTGGGCACAGTGTGCGTGTCTGGCAAGTGAGGAAACAAGTAGAGGTACACAGAAGAAACTAAGGACCATTTGGAGGTCCAGCTAGGAACAAGAGGGAAGTGGATGTTTGTTTCTCACGATACAGGAGGAGTTGGGAAAGGGGGGGGCATCAGCAGGTGAGATAAGAGGCAAAGGAGCTCGATTTGCAGTAGTAACTGGGTTAACAGTTTACAGACAGGGTAGAAGATGGATGTCTCAGATGTGCAGGAAATCAGGCTTCATTAGCTCTGCTCCTTGCAGAAAAACATGTTATTAATTGCCTTTGGTCTCCAGGGGAACCACTAGCCTCGTTTGAAACTATTCTGCTGCTTATTGTCTGAGTGCTGAGGCATGCTCTGAACAGAGGGATGTCTTTGATGCTGATAGATCAAACCCTGCACTGAAATCTGCTGAGATGAGGAAGCCTGAATCAGCAAAGCCAGCTTTTAAGGAAACAGAGATCCCTCTGTGGAATAAAGAAACAAGTGCTGCCAGAGATTGGAAATATGAAGTCTTTGCTCTTTAAAGCTCAGCACTCTCTGGGGCCCAGCCAGCAGCCTGGAGGATGGGGAGATATTACTTGAGAACTTCCATCCAGGGAGGAAAAGAGCCCTAAGTGGCTGCATGTAGGAGTGCAAGGACAGCCTGACATGATGTGTGGTTAATGCCTGTTCCCATGCTTGCAGGCTTGGAATACACAAAGCAGCAGCATTAGCAAATGCTCTACAGTGGCAGGGAAGACTACTTGGGACTTTCCTTTCCTCTAACTCCTAATACATCTTGAACCTGTATGTTTAGTTTGAGACTTTCCATCTGTCCTTTTGGGTAAGAATTCTGACACTAAGAGCTGTCTTCTGCACAGATGAAGTCTAAGTCAAGGGTTTCTTTAATCTCTTAAATCTCTTAATGCAATGATCTGGGAGAGGGCAGAAAAAAACACTACATTACTTTTGGAGAAGTTATTCCCAGCTCTGATTTTGTTCTTCAGCTCGCATCCTGCTTCTCTTTGCCCTTTTTCTTTCACTATAATGACCTGATACAGGTCTGGTTATTATTTGCAAAGGTAGCGAGTTTGTAGGTGTGCCTGCTGTAAGGGGTATGACCTAGATGATTAGATACTGCTAATTTGCAGGGAAACACATTTTACATGCATGAACCCATCTTCTGTATTTCTCCAAAGGAGTATGAGACATTTATCTCTGTGAGTTCCTCTGGATCTTCTGTGGTGAAATCTTCAACTGGTTGGGCCCTCATTTAATGCTGCAAGCTTGTGATGCAGTTATCCAAACCCCAGGCAAGCTTCACACAGTAAGTGCAATGTTCACTTCTCATGCTGCTTCCAAACGGATGGCTTGAGCAAAAGCAATAACACACAAGTGGAATTTGGTTTGAACTACTCTCTTTTACAGAATTTCTGTAACAGGAGAATATTTTGAAGGAATGGATAGGCCTAGGCATAAAGCATACACTGCAGAGCAACACGTCACTGATTGATATTCTTAATGGATTGGTTTTTAACATAGTACAGCTGATAATGGTGTTTAAATTTTAGTTTCTATGTCATAACTGTGAAACAGGAGATGTCTCAATTATAGAGTAGCATAATTACATGTTCAAGAAATGTCTGGACATCCACTTAATGCCACAGTCTGGTTGACAAGGTGGTGATTGGTCAGGGGTTGGACTTGATGATGTTGGAGGTCATTTCCAACCTAAATGATTCTTTGATTCTTTGTGATAATAGCTTTGAGGCAAAAGAAATTTGAGAAGATTATTCAGTGGAATGCTTATTTTGTTGAAACTTTAGAAAGGCATTAAAACAGACAAGTACATTAACAAACTTAAAATAAGCTTTTTATTACTTAATATTTTTTCACCGAAATTCAAAGCCTTGGCATTCTAAGTAAAGCAGAAAGTGGAAATCTCAGCAGCGCTGCATTAATTTTTCAAGTCCTAATGTGCCAGACAGGGAATAAGTTATTACATCTGTTGCCCTCTGGGAGGAAGAATGAAAAGCACAAAAATGATTCTTTGCTGTTAGGGTGGAATAACTGAATAATAGCTGATATAAGCAGCAGTGTTGCTGTAGAAAAGCTTACAGCAGCTTGTGTGTCATCATTAGGAGTGAACATTTCTCTGTATAACTAGTGTAGCAAGATTAGGAAACATGGCAGGGCTTATTTGTTCTTCTCATGGGGCCCTTTACAATTATGGGGGAATTTCAAATGAGTGCCTCGTGCAGCTGCTGATGATCTGTGTGAGACACTCCTTTTTCCACACTGAATTCTCAGCCCATAGACATTGCTTCCAGGATCCACAGGCAGAAATACAGTTGTCCATGACAAGTTTATGAGAGCAATATGGCGCTTCAATCTGTGGTGCCTCTAGGCGGGTTGGGGCTTTGTTTGCCACAATCCTGGCTCTTGGGTGGGCTCCTGGAGGTGATGAACTGAGTCTATAAAATCCTTGTCCCTCTGACAGGCAGAAATATTTGCTCAGTTCTTCAGTGACTTGTTTTCCAAGGGAGAGCCCTGGAGGCCTCTTATTAATGATTGTCTTCTCTGTAAGTACACTCATAAAGCTTTTTAAGCACTGTGATAACATGGCAAATAAACAGAAGGATAACCCCAGAGGAAGATAGGGGAATTACTTGTGTGTCCACGAGCTCACCTGGGAATGAAGGTACCAAAGCACCATTCCCATCCTTCACTGGTGCCTCAAGCTAAAGTATCTCAGCCTTTTGTCATCCCCAAGAGGTATGAAAGGCTTCAGTAACAGGGCATGGAGCAAGGAAGAAAAACAATGTGGATTTTTAGAGGGCTCTTTATCTGCCTGTCTCCTTGGAACATCAGATACCACAGCGGCATGTGGATCTAGAAAGGCACATGGACAAAAGGGATGGAAGCACTTTAGGCCTTCTCAAATCAATGCCCTTTTCTGAAAAGAAAATTAGAATGTAATGTACAGGTTTTTATCTTCACCTCTAATCGATCTTAGTAGAGCCTTATATAACATGCTTTGTTTTGGGTGCTGTTGGCTAGTGAGTCAAAGAAAGCTCATTTCACCTGATGGAACTAACTGCACTGAGGGTTTTCATGCACGGTTCTCTAATTAATACTGAACTGATACTGTTTCTCTGGCATGACCGTGCCTTGTTGGGGGTTCATCTGAGGTCTGGGATACAGCAGGCTGTGGCAGTTTACTGTGCCGCAGGATGAAATGCATAAACAACGGCTATTTTAAGGCTGATGGGAGCTAATAGAGGAGTAAGTGCAAACTAAACCTTATGGAAACATTCTGTCCCTGATTTATTGCAAGCACCATCTATTTATTGCAGGTACTTGTGTATTGAGGCAGACTAGGGGTAGTCCTCTACTGTTCCCTGCAAGCATTCTTTAATTTTCTTAATGCTTTTATTTGCATTGAGCAGTGCCAGGGCAGATATCAGTACGTGGATTTAGCTGAAATCAGCTTTTTTTTAAACTTGGTTCACCACTCTATTTAATTATGGGTTGTTGGAAAGCTTCCACCTGTTCTGTGTAGACTAGCTATGCCCTAAGCCTTATGCCGCTGATTTTAACAGATTGTCACTAAATCATGGCAGGTCATGTGCTCATATAACTTATATTGGCATTGTCCTTGAAAAGCCAGTGTAGCAATTCTGCAGTGGCATGGTTGGGAATGAGGGATCTTCCTGGTCACAAGCACCTCACACAGCTTTGACAGCATGTGACACTGGTGCACCAAAGGTGAAATCATCCATCTGTAAACAGAGAACAAGTATGTGCCTGTATTTTATTTGGTGTGTAAACATGCATAAAGCCAAAAAAATTTTAATGCCCCTGCCTCTGCTAGCTGGTAATTAGCCCTACATATTGAACTAAACATCAAACCCCCCAAACTGGACGCACATTAGTCTTTGATTCTTGAGATCTGTCTACCTTGAGAGGGAAACTGTAGCTAAAGCATCCAACAGCCTGGGAAAAGCAAGATCTGCAAGTGTTAAGAGTAAACCAATTCTAATAAGGGGAAGATTTTCTACTGTGAAGGGTAATCTGTCTCAGAGGTAGATTAGCGCTGACATATCCCCTTTAGACAAGAAGCTCGGAACTGACAGCCATTTGGAATTATGACTGGAAATGCTGTCAACACCCACACGTCATGAAAAGAAGAAACGTGGTCTCTTGGCTGCCTGCAGTCGCAGCCATCTGTTTGGATGGCGAATTCCTGCTCTGGGGTTGGTTGGAGTAGTTCACTAGGACTTCATGGGTGCCAAGCAGCATAGCTTGAAAAGAGCAGACTGTGTGTCTCAACACATGCTGCAGCTTTTATTAGGAGCCCTCATTCTGCATGACTGCAGGAGCATCACAGACATCCTTGGTTTGCTGACATGTGTTGATACTCACATGTCAAAGTAACAGAGCAGAGACAAATAAAACAGATTTCGAGGGACTTCGTACCTGCCAAAATGCAGTGCAATGGGCACCTCAAAATAGTGTGGGACAATCCAAATGTCCTTAGGAAAGCCATCTCCTGAGATTTCTAGATGAATAGGAAAAATCACTGCCTTTTCACCACCCACTGAATCAGCTGGAATTTATGACATTAAATTGCTCATTCAATTCCAGGATGGGAGAAGTCAGTCAGAATACCTAATTACATAGTTATTGAATATGGACAGAGCAATCTTTTAAAAAAATAAAATAAAATGTAACTGCCACAAAAGTGGAGAGATCTGCATAGCTGGGAGGCAGAGCAGCTGTATGAAATTTTATTCATATGCTGTGTTTCACTTACAGTTTTGTTCAACACCTAACAACAAAATTATTTCACTTTAGGAAACAAAGAGCCCGTGATGATTATTTCACTAGATCTTCGATATAATTCTGATAATTCTAATTCTGATTCTTAACTTTTTTTTCCATTTTTCCTAAAATGTTTTTCAGAAAAAAAGGAAATGTAGTAATTTTATACCTAAATGAAGCAACAGTGCAGATACCACATTTACCCAGAAGTGTAGTCAGTGCATCACTGCTGTTCTCATTTGTGTTGTTGGGAAATGATTGTGTCTAGCATTAGAGGCTTTTAAGGTTAATGTCTAACTCCACAGATTTCTGGGCACCCACCTTACTGCCTCTGTGAGACAGATGCAACATGGTTTTACAGAGCCCCTGGGAGGGGGCATTGTAGGTGATGTTGGCCATGGATCTTCCCTTTGCCAAAAGGCAATGTTTTAAAGCCTTTTTTTTTCTTTTAAGTAGAGAAATTTTACACACTGTTCCATCTTTCCTTTTTTTAAAGTAAGTATTGCATTCAGTCTTTCTGTCAAAGATCTGTTGTTATCTTCTTTCCCTGAGAAGCCTAGTTGCTTCTGGCATGTAACTATCTTAACTCCTTTTTTTTAAACATGTCTACCTTTCCATTATGTTTTCATAATTCCTTCATTTTCTATATCTCTGATTTTTAACATGAACATGTTGGTGACTGAATAATGCCACAGCGAACTCCCAAACAAGTAGGAATAAAGCTAATTTTTTTGATGTATGATTTGATAAAATTTATTTGGAGTTACAAAACACAGAGTAGGTTTTTAGCACAAACTCCCAAGTGATCTGCCTCTACCTAGATACGACATGCTGCTGCACCATGGATATGGGGACACTGAGCTGCGGAGCGGAGCAGGCTCTGTGCAGCAAACCCAGCAATGCCGGGAAGCAACAGGGTTTGCCTGAGTAGTGGTAATGGGGAGGCTGGACCGTCAGGTATCTCTTGCTCAGCTGTGACATACAAGGACGCACGTGAAAAACCTGTCCAGCTCTTCCACAGTGACAAAGTGCCATTTGCCTGTGCCTGCTGGCGGTGAAAAGGTGGCTTTCCTATCTTCCTGCACCCTGGGCTGGAGGAGCAGGCTCCATCCCTGCTCTCCCTGTCAGCAGGGCTTCAGGTGAGCAGGTGCTCTCCCTTCCCTCAGCTGGCATTTGCCATGGTGAGATACAGCGCCCATGTCCAGGGCAGCAGTGCCCAAGCCCTTGGAATGTCTGTTCCATCTGGGGAAGTGGCCAGAGTGCCCTGGAAGCTCTGCAAAAGGTTTGGTAATGTATTCCAAAGAACTACTACATCTACTATTTCAGCCTTTTCCAGCATTACGTGTCAAAGTTTTCTGAGGTTACTTGTTGAAGTAAATACTCTCTGCTTCTGCCATTTCCAAGAACCTTTTACCCTTGACTAGACAAATGATGACATTGCAGTGTCACTAATGTTGCTGATTTTCACAGTGTTTGATAAACACTTTGGAACAGATTTCATCACATCCAACAGATTTAATGCTTCTTTAGATAAGGCAAGTGCCTAACAGTAACACTTTCCTCAGTCGATTCAACTACAAGTAAATACTGTGTGTGATTATAGGATTAAATCTGAAGCAAAAGCCTGGTTTTGTAAGCAGTTAAAAATCTCTTGTTGAAGCTTTTCTTTCTCTCACTTGCTGTAGAAAAGGGACTCATTTTTCCTTGACAGGTTTTCAGTTATAAAAATTGATTGTATGCTTAAAAAACCAGGTTCTTGGGAGAGCTTTAATTTCCTCTTGAAGGGATCATTTTTTAAATGGAAGTGCACTTGATTTTAGAAAATTTCAATTTTATTTATTCCAAATCTCCCTGCAAATCTACTTTTCTGCTCAATCCATTTTTCCTTTTCATACTCATGAAAGTTGCCATAGCTACCTGTAAATTGCTGATTTTTTCCCCCAATTAAATCTCAGTAGTTATGAAGAAAGATGTTGTTACTTGTAACAATAAGAGGTTTCCTCTTCAGCCCCTCACCCTCTTGTTGATTGTGTCTATTTAAGCAGCAATATTTCTCTGACTCATATTTATCTGATGATTCAGAACCTCAGACATGAGATTCCATACTCAGAAATTACCACAGTGGGTGTTAATATCTGTGTGGGAAATGGTAAAGCTTGGAATCTGTAATGCCCAACACGTTATGTGAGGCTCTGAGAAAGCATTCCTATTGCCTAATATTGCCCTCTGTAACTTAACACTGGATAGAGACGTCAAAGCTGCTCCCCACCACTGGAAAGGTCTCAGCAACTGCAGGTGTTCCCCAGTGACTAAAACACCCAAACATTCAAAAAGGGAAGGAAGGAGGATCTGGAAAGCTCCCAGCCAGTCAGCCTCACCTCAGTCCCTGTCGAAGTTTGGAAGTGACTCATCCAAGAAGCCATTAGCCTTGTGCTAGATTCTGTACTGCACTGGTGGTCTCAGTCCTTGTCCTCCATAACTTTTTATGCAACGTGTACAAAGTGGGATATCCATTCACAGGGATATCCCATTTAATGTAGCAGGGAAGTAGAGCTCAAGGTGAGGTTAAAATCCACTTGCTGCCCTTGGCTGAATTTTTTCCATAAGCCTGAGAGCCAAGAGCTTTGTTATTGATCCCACTGAATGGAGTGGACAAAATTTTTATTATTTCATCAGAGAAAAGAAAGCACAGCTCTTCAACTCTCTCTCCTCTCGAACAGTTCCATTTTTAATTCAATAGCCAAGCAAACAAAAAGCCTTCCTTACACAGTTTAGTGATAACATATCATACCAAGCATAGCCCAAAACACTGTTGGAGTGGCTTCCTTAAACTTATCAGGCTTCCGAAGTCACGATTTACCCTTGCGCTCCCTCGAAAATTTCAGCAATGAATCAAACTTATTGTTTCTGTTTCTATGGAAATAGAGCAGGAGCACTCATGAAATCATCTAGTTTGTCTCAGCTCTCTGTTTGAACAGATGAGGGAAATATCATCCCAAACTTTAGAGCTGGTTTAGAACCCACACAAGGTAAGAATTTTAGTCCAAGTTCAATGTTTTAAGGTCATTGCACAGCAAGGCAGGATTTGGGGGCTGTGTTACTACCTCTGGGGCTGTCTTGGTAACACTGTGTAATTATATTAATATTTCAGTAACATGGTTCTTTGGAAAATGCAAAGGCATCATATATTCTTCCCTGTGAGGCTGGGGAGGCCCTGGCACAGGTGGCCCAGAGAAGCTGTGGTTGTCTCATCCCTGGAAGTGTTCAAGGCCAGGTTGGATGGGGCTTGGAGCAGCCTGGTGTAGTGAAAGGCGTCCCTGTCCACGGCAGGGAGGTGGAATGAGATGAGCTTCAAGGTCCCTTCTAACCCAGATCTGTGCTTCTATGATTCTATGACATAAATGTTGTTTTTGAAATTCCCAACGTGGTTCCCAGTGTGCTGTGCTATGAGCAGAAACAACACAAACCATATTTCCAGACATGTTTCCTATATACACAGGTGCAAAGGATGGACAGACAAACATGTGGCTATACCAGAATTTGATTTGGCAGCTTTTATTTCAATTTTTTAAAAAAAATTAATTCATATATGTGTGATGCTTGATAAGCAGTGTCCAAGTAGCCTTCAGCTTGATCTACAACACAACCAGCTTTTAGAAGTGTTTGCAGTGCTTACAGTATATGCAGCAGCATCTAAAAGCCCTTGGAAGGTGTAGGTTGCTGGTGTAAAGCGTCCTTTCTGAAAAACACCTGGTATTTTCTTCATGGGAGATTAAATAACTCAAGAAAATAATGGGATTGCATCCTCTGTATCATTTTAAGGGATTTGAAGTCAGTTTTGTCAGTAATGTGCTTGGCAAGGATTGTATCTGTTTTAAATTATGGTTTATTATAATGGTCTTTTCACATTGTCATGCAGCTACCCAAGGGAAACCCTTCCTTAGGTGAGCAGAGTACCTCCATTCCATTTGTGTTTGACTTCTCTGGTAAGTAGAGAACATGATTTGCAGTTCACTGGAGCAAGTGCAGACATATTATTAAAGGTGAATGTTTGAATTAAGCAATTCTGGAACTAAATACTGCTGAAAAACACACATACCAAATTTAAAATGCCAATAACAGCACTATTGTTATTTGGCTATATTTCCTAGATTTATTATCTGTTCTTCAAATGTAGCAGGCTAGGGTGTATGGCCTGGAAGATGGATGTCTCCAATTTTGCCAAGTTTTAAGGACATGGGAATTTCAACATTGTCATAATGAAATTTGATACTATTTTCCTTTTGCTCACATGGTTTGCAACTATGTAATTTGGAAAACTGGCTGATCCCTTTTCTCTGATGTCTGGTTTTACCATCTTCATATTTTCAGAGAAAGAGAAAATCTGCAAGAATTTTTTGAGTAAGTAAGGCTTGTAAGGTTTTGGGAATCTTAGCTTACCCTTTAGATGTTTGACAGGCTGGAGAATATATTCATGTATAACAACAAAAGGAAATGATGATACATCTTCTCTCTTCTGAAATACTGTCTGCTTAAAATGAGGCTTTTAAAATGAACACTGGAAAGAAACCCTTGTAAAAAGCTTATTTTCTTTTGACAAGGTATAAAGTTGCTTTCTCTATTTCTTTTTTTTTAATGAAAAAGGAACAAATTCATTTTTCCTGTTTAGATTAATTTGAGGTGGAGTAGAAGGAATATAATGGCTTAATTATTTGCATGGTAATTTTTGCTTTTCTGCAGGAGAGTGAACATGTATATGAAAACCTTTATTAATAATTCCCAGCTGTGTGGAAGAAACATGATCTGTGTCAGTCAAAATATCCAAGTTATTTGTTTCATTCCATGCAATATAATTGCATTTTATCCCTCTGGTTTCAAGAGCTGAATCTGGTATTGCACTCCTTTTTACTAGATGCTACAGAGGAGATGTAATTGAGCTTCAATAAGTGAACTTTGAACCTGTTGTGGAACATCAATTTGCCCAGATATGCCAATGCCCTTCTAGACAGCGGCTGTGAAATTCGCATCTCACTCTGGATTCTGAGTTGAAAGATATTAGCTCTAATATTTTGGTCAAGTTGTGCTTTCAGGGGCACTACCAGGAAAGCTGAAGTCATAAATGTGGGGCAGCAATCCCACCTGTGCAGGTGTGCTTTTCTTTCACTGCCCGAATGCAAACGGGGAGAATGCACACAGTGCTTAGGGCTACAAAAAGAAAATCACTTTCCTTGAGAACAGCCACACACCACCGGTGACCAACAGCCTGCCCTGCCTTGTGAAGACCTCTGTTGCTGGCCAAAACCAGATGCTTAATAGGGAAAGGATCATCAAGGTCAGAAGGCTGTCGGCTTTTTTGCAGACAGATCGGGGTAATTGGTTGCCAGCCCTCAGGGCAGGACCAGCCTGGAATTACCCTCACCAGCTTCACCTGGCCTTGCACCTACAGCTGCAGCCCCAGAAGGTTCTTTAACCTCCAGCCTGAAGGTTCAGGTTTGGGTGGAACTGGTTTAAGTATATCTGTTCCCTGTCCTTTGCTGAGTTATTATTTGGGTTTCCTGGACTGACTTGGCTTGGCTGAGGATCAGTGGATGGGTTTTTTTTCTGTCATCATCCCAGCTCTCCTCTCCTGGATTGGGACCCCCACCTGTGAGGTCTGTGCCTCTAGTTTTAAGAACAGAACCATAGGGTGACTTAATGTAAACTGTGATTTTTTTGAAGCACTAAGCAAGAAAAATGTGTATTGCCTCTCCCGAAGTGCTTGGATTTTAAATCTCTGCTTGGAATTTAGCAGGCTTACTTGGTAACAGTTAGTTGGTGGCACTTCAGCAAGTGCTATAACACAGCTGTCTGTCTTGAGTGAAATACGCATTGTCTGGAGTTTTGTAGTGGCTTCAAGTGAAGTGTGGTTAAGTAATGCATTACTATGGAAGGCTTAATGGCTTAGTATTCCAAGATAATTTTTATGTGTACGGGAAAGTCAAAAGACCTGGTACCTTACACAGTGTTTTTTCTTCTGAAGCGGTTTTAAGCTTAGTATGTGCAGATTCAGTTCACCACCTACTTGAATGAATCAGATTCGGTAGGAAAGTCGCTGAGCTTGCTCTTCCGAGAGCTGTGTGAGTGTAAAATGTCAGGAGGCTGTAATTCCCTTATTTCTAAGTGAGTGGGGCATGTTTTTCCTAGGGAGGGGTAGAGTCTTCAGAGAGACTTTTTAAATGCCCAGGCTGTGCTATCATACCCTGCCCGGCTTTTTGCTGGGAAACTCAATTGCTGTTCGTATTTCCAGATCATGACTTGCATCTGCTGTGAAACTGAGTGTTGGCGTGGTATTGGATTCTTGTTGTTAGCTCTGAGTGCTCTGGGAGGTGGCAGGAATATTCACAACCGCAATGTGAAGTTTTGCCTTACAGCCATCTATACAAGAGAGTTAATATTTCAGCCCTCACAAGTGCGCTTTCCTCAGCTATTGTTTGTGAGCAAAGGGGCACTCAGGGCTGACAGTAAGATTCTGGGAAGATGCACAAATACAAAATAACCCTTTAAAATACTGATTTAGAAAGGAGGTTTCTAGTGACAATCCTCGCACATAATTTTCTAGCTGCTTCCGCCAGGCCCAAGATTTGATAGTAGCTGATACTGAGAAAAGAGCCTGTAAATGCCTGCTTCTTTTTTCTGAAGGCAATTTACTCTTCATAGAGCACAAGTTTCCTGTGATTCCAACAAAACTGCTTTCTAACCAGTCTGGCTTTCCCTCAGGAAAAAAACCCACTGTCCTACACAGCCATTGGACTTGGAATGATGTGCTTAAGTGGTTTACTGTAAAAACAAAGCTCATACAAAGATCCCACGTGGAAAAGATCCACTTGCAAGGAGTTGTGTTGATGGTCCTTTGATTCATCGGTTGCGTTTTTGAGATGTAGCTTTTTTCGACATTTTAGCTGCCTGTTATGCCATGATGTAAAGCACAGCGACAGCTATATTTACGCTAGCTGTAAATCTGGTTCTGTAAACACCAGATGAAACTTAAACTTGGACAGAGGCATATTCCCAAACTGTCACTACTGTGACAACACAGTTCTGTCCAGAAATGCAATGAAACTGGTTAAATCTGCAGGGGTGTTTAAGAACCTTGGCTAGTAAACTTAAGGGACGTGATGTACATTACACCAGGTCTCCGCATTTTTTGCTGTTGCAATATGTGTATAGATAGACGCATCCTCACCAGAATCATTCCTGTCGCTGGAGAGGGAGAAAACTGTAAGGGAAAAGTTGTAATACAGTAGGATTTGGGAGAGGTGAGAGTAGCATGTTGTTCTCTAGTGGCTCGTTCCATAGGCTGTGACTAATACAACAATATTCTCCTAGAGACTGCATGGAAGATGTTTTCAATTTAATTTTCTAAGCAAGTTGAGGCTACACACTGACGCTTTTCTATCCACCTGCTCACAAACACTGAGACATGACCTCGAGTAGGCTGGGTAGGATTTCTCCCATGTGACAGAGGCAAGGAAGGCCAGCTCCTGAATATGCATTGCATCCCTGGGTTCCTTTTGATTGCCAGCTCATAAAATGACATATTCCTGAGTAATGAATAAATTATACTAATCTGAATAAGTGATACTGATTGAGCTCAAGGCCCTTCAGCTATGAAGGGTAATGGGCTGGCACAGAACCATTCCTTTTATAAATGGTGTAGGATAGAGCTAGAATTGCTAAACCAAACCTCTGGCCAGGTGTGGAAAGGACTGAAGTACTGGTTTCTTGTGGAGGTCACCCCCTGGGGAGATGACTTGGGAGTGGGAGCATGGGTCAGGTTACATGGGGCTGCCAGACTACCTGATGCTACTGTGCCTAAACCTGTTTCTCATTGGTCATTTCAAATGTAACCCCACCCTGGTAATGCTGTACTTAGGCGGGTGTGGAGAAGATTCGGGGGGGCTCTTAAACAGTCTGTGCCAGGCCCAG
>VYZQ01032866.1:21319-31408 GCA_013400655.1 Mystacornis crossleyi | reverse complement strand
AGCAGCAAAGCAACCCATTGTTTCCTAATGTATCTCCTATCACAAAACTTCAAAGCAACAAATGTCAGTTGAAAAAAAAAAAAAGTTACCTGCAACCACCAGTTAGCTGATTAAATAAGATTTAAACCAGATAATGCCCTAAGTATTATTTTAAAACATTTATATAAATATAGGGATGAAGAATCTGCATAAAGGACGGCCTAGCTTAAATTACTTTAGTTCTTGATTTTCATTAATAATTTCTCTGATGAGCCTGAAGCATCTTTTTACTTAAAAAAAACCCCAAAACAACCAAAACTACCTTTGTGCTTTTTAGATATATATAGATAGATACACATACATATATGCTCTCATATAAATGTAAGATGCCTGCATTTGAAGGAAATCACACACTAACTCATTTGCTTTAGGCACCAGCTCCTATGCTCGACTGTAAATTTTAATTATATACAGCTACTGAAGAGCTAAGGCAACTGCACATGCGGCTTTACCACTGAGGTCTGTATTTTCGTGCTCCCTGATCTATTCATAGAAGCTTCTCGCTTAACACACTCATACTGAAATCTTTTTTTACTTTGCCTCCTGCCCACCAATTTGGTATTTGTATTGGATGCTATTTGAGAGAGTTATAGTCCATGATAAGTAATCTGGTCTAGTGGAAGGTGTTCCTCCCCATGGCAGGTGGCTTGGAACTGGATGATCTTATGGGTCACTTCCAGCCAGACCATTCTATGATTCTATGAATAATAACCTTAGCTGCTTCTACAGAAATGTTACACCAAATCATTTCATCTTTGGCTCTAACCAAGCTTTTATTTTACATGTCACTGGAGAAGCTTACTTGTCAGTATTTCAGACTGCTAAATTGAGAAGTGATGAGGAAGTATAAAAAAGTCACTATAAATGTGTAGCAAATTATAATATTTGGCAGTTATCTTTTACGAAGCATATTCAGGAATAGGCCAGGATTCTTTTCCTAGCTTTCGGTTGGTTAGTTTTTGTAAATGGCCCTCTAATCAGGGGAACTACACACAAACAAAAAACCCCAAAGCCTACCATCCCACTTCCGGAATTACAAATTTATTCAGGTTTCAAATGAAATTGAGGGGGGAAAAAATGCAAGGTATACAATACAAGGTGGGTTTTCCAAGTCTGAACATACGCGTATGTGAACACATGCGTAGACTCAACAGCTGCCTATTTTTTCTTAGTGTTTGTTTTGTCTAAGAGATAACTACATTAATTATTCTGTATTACATGTGTTAACATACATCTGATGACTCTCAAGTCTAAGTGGTAGGCCTTAACTCTTACGAAAAACTTTAAGAGAAGCAATTTGAAACAAAGAATGAAAAGGATGTTTTCAGTTTACAAAACGCTGGTATCCATTTTTGAAAGTAACTTTATTCCTTTTGTTTAGAACAGCCTTTAACTTCATTGCTGTGCTGCTTCAGGAAGGATTCAGAGAACATAACTGGGAAGCAGAGGATAGCAAGTACTAAACCAAACCACACATAGTTCTCACACCTCATATGTTACACAAGTACTTGTCAGCCTTGTGTAAGAAGTAGAAGGGCGTAAGATCCTGTTTTCAGAGCATCCCATTTTAGGTAATAAAATACTTGTATATAATAGTGTTTGGTACACTTTAATAAAAGCATTAGTGTCAAAAGCATAATATTAAAGTTACATAACAAACACTGTTAAGGTAACTCCTCCACTATTCAGTATTAAGGTGCCTTTGCTTGGAACACAGAAGGAAACTCCAGTTCCCAAAACCAAAAAGCCAGGATGTCAATAAAAACTGGAAATAGGAAAATTATAGAAGTTAAAGACAAACAAAAGTTCCGTAGACACTCTAAGAGTAACACATACGGCATCTCTCTACTCAGCAGATAGTTCCTGATTTAGTGCTAAGGGTGTATACACTTAAGTATTTTTTAATGGTTATAACAAGCCATTAAAATAATCTCTCTCTAGGAAAGAAAATCAGAACTGCAAGCCATGAACAAAAATTAGTTTTCAAATTAATTTTTAAAAGAAGTTGGCACACCAATTTAAAACCAAACAAACCCACTCCAAAGCCCACAGACTTTATTTTGTTATCAGTTATAACTGATTCAAGTGAAATTCCATCCCAACTTCATACAGTTTTGGTTTAAAATCCTGTTTAGCTAATGTTACAAGTAAAATCCCAAACTAATAGCCCTAGAAAGCTACATAATGGGTCTAATACTGTCTATTTATAGTCCTTCCATGATTCAAACTTGAGAGGACAAGTTGTTTGAAATTTCAATTTTATTTCATTATTTATCTCTTCTTCCAAATGCAAGACCACCACTGTTAAGATCACCTTTATCTACTACTGCATGGCTCATGAAAGCACTGGCTACTCTGCCTGTCCAGCTGGGGCACACTACTGAGCACATACTGAAGAGAAGAGCCAGGGCCCAGCCAGGGTTGTTACGTGATGAAGATGCCTATCAGTGCTAAATGTATCTCTTTGTAAAGGACACCAGCTTCCAGGAAGAACAGGTAAAGAGCAATCTTACACCTCAAAGATGATGAATGCAATGTATCCAAAAACGCAGTGCTACTGAGTTAGAGACTGCCCAGCTGGTGAGAGGTTGACACACCTGAAGGATGAGATGCCATCCAGAGGGGCCTGGACAAGCTTGAGAAATGGGCCCATGTGAATCTCACGTGGCTTAACAAGACCAAGTGCTGGTGCTGCATCTGGGTTCAGGCAACTCTGGTATCAATCTAGGCTGAGGATGAACAGATGTAGAGCAGCCCTGCCCGGAAGGACTTGGGGGTGCTGCTGGATGAGAGGCTGGACATGACCCAGCAATGTGCACTCACAGCCCAGAAACCACCCGTGTCCTGGGCTGCGTCCAAAGCACCGTGGGCAGCAGGGCAGGGAGGGGATTCTGACCATCTGCTCTGCGCTGGTGAGACCCCACCCAGAACACTGCATCCAGCTGTGGGGTCCTCGGCACAGGAAGGACATGGACCTGTTGGAGCAAGTCCACAGGAGGGCCACAAAGATGATCACAGAGACTGAGCACCTCTACTATGAAAAAAGGCTGAGAGGAGTGGGTTTGTTCAACCTAGAGAAGAAAAGGCTTTGGGGTGACCTAACTGCAGCCTTCTAGTACCTGAAGGGCACCTACAAGAAAGATGCAGAAATTTTTTACAAGGGCATGTAGGGACAGAACAAGGGGGGATGGCTTTAAACTGAGACTAGGTTTAGATTAAATTTCAGGAAGTAATTCTTTGCTGTGAGAGTGGTAAGGCACTGGAACAGTTTGCCCTAAGAAATTGTGGATGCTCCATCCCTGGAAGTGTTCAAGGACAGGCTGGATGGAGTTCTGAGCAACCTGGTACAGCAGAAGGTGTCCCTGCCCATGGCAGAGGGATTGGGACTAGATGGTCTTTAAGGTTCCTTCCAAGCCAAATTGTTCTGTGATTCTACAACTGAACAATAATAATGGAAAAGACCTAAATGATGGATGCTTTATATAAATGAATAAATACGTAGCTGTGACAAGAAGGTATTTCCAGAAATTATTTAGGAGTAGTCCTAATAGATGTCAACAAGGAGGAGAAAACAACCCCAGAACTTTCTCCCCTCCCCAGGCCCCACAACTCAACCTCCTCTGCTGTGGTGCCCAAATGAACTGCCAAATTAGTACTTACCTGTGCCAAGACTTCCAAGTATAACTTCAAAAAATTCTGAAGTAGAAAATTCTAGTCTCAAACTGGACATTGTGTAACAGTCCCCATGCACCATCTCCAAGATCAGGTATGTTTGTTTGTCAGGGTAAATAGCACCACAATGAAAATCACAAACAGTAAACATGAGAAAAATAAGCAACAGATATAGAAAATATCCAGTCAACTTTCTAAATAACTTCTGCTGCTGATCACAGAAACCTGTTAACACAAAATAATGCTGGATTTATTGCTTTTGTCTATTCCTTGCTTTCCTTTAAACGTTAGGATACTTCCACATATGATTTCAGCTAAAAAACCCATGCAAAACCATCGACACTGCTTCTACTACCCATTCCTTTTGTAATTTCCTATTTTTAATGGAAGTGACAATCATATGTGTTCATATAATCAGGAATCTGCAAAAGTGGTAGTGAGAATACTGACAGTCTTTCCCCACCATGTGCTGGCTAATATAGGAAAGGGGATCATGGAAAACTGGATAGACACCTCTTGAGGTTCTTTCAGTGGGATGAAAATCCTTACTTCTGCAGAAGTGATTTGAAGATGGCCCATTAAACAGAGATTTCTGTAATTTTTCAGCAATTCCATTTACTGAAAAGTATTACCACTATGCTGAGTATCTTAAGAAATTAACTTTTAAATTAAAAGGGTCTCAAAAGGCATGGAAGAAAAACCTCTAAAAACAAAGCCTTACAAAATTTCTGCACTGGAAGCCATTAGCAGTAATAAACCTACTGAAAAGTGATGGCTGTGAGACAGTGGCAGAATAGAAGCATGGATAGGCACTCAAAAGATTTAAAATTCTTTTTAAAATTGGTTTCAGCAGTGGTTATAGTCCAACATCAACAACGCATGCTGTCAATAAATCCATTTCTTGCACAGCAAGAAAAATGGCTAATACAATTTGCATTTTATTACATTTTGATTTGTGACTCTTAAAAAGAAAAAAAAAAAAACCACAACAAAATACCTTTAAAGTAGAAAGAACCAACCGGGACAGCACGTGGAAACAAGAAGATATTACACAAACACACGCATGCTCCTCAAAACCACATTCGTCTTCCGTTTGCTTTTCTGCATGGCAGAAGAATGAGTTATGATTTCTGTTCTCATTTGCTGATAGTCAAGCCAGTACTTTCTCAAACAACAAAAATAGTCTTTGCCTTCTAGAGACCACTCAGCATCTGGATTGAAAATTAATACAAATTAAATTTAAAAGTTTCATGCCATCTTAGGCCAGTCCAGCTAGACCCAGAAGCAGCGATCACTCCCAGTCACCCAATTTTATACCAGACCATTGCCTTGTATGAAAGGCTACCAGCTACTTCTGACCCTTCCATCCCCTAGGTGAACCACAGCAGTGAATTATTTGTCCTGGACTGTTCCAGGGACTGGTGAAAAGAGCAAGTTTGAGCATGTACTCTCCCACAGACAGAAACCATCAGAAATAAAGTGTGTATAGGGTTAAAATTTTAACTTCCTTCCCCTGTGGTTGTATTTGAAAACCACTGCTAAAGTACTGCACTTGAATTATTTTAGGTTAGGTTTTTCTAGAGATAAAAAAAGGTCATGTTTTCCAACAGTCATTAACTATTACCAAGTCACCTTTTCTAAAAAAATTAGACTGTCCATAAATTACTACTGCCTTAACTCAAAAGGAGACCTCCACACCCCTGTGACAAAACAGAACTCTACAACAAAGCTTACCCAGGAGACAAATAACTTCTTCAAAAGCCAGTTAATGTCCACAAGTTACAAAGTGTTGGAATAGCCAATCACCACATCCAAGGGATTTAATTTTTATTATTAGTTTTTGGTACAAGTATAGTTTTTGGGCACAGTTAAACAAAGGCCCCAAGAATTTACCAGAGTAGAGACACTATTCCCATAGAGAAGAAAACCAATATACAACAGATTAAATCTTTGTTCACAACCTGAAGACACTAATATGCTGGACTAACTGCTGAAATAAGATGTTATACTTAAAGGAATAGATTCAACTGTTCTGGCAACTATTTAGCCTAATTTATGAACATTTACTAACAGGTTACAAACTAAGCTTAGCTAGGAACCCAGTCATACTAGCTTTTTTCTTAAGTGTTCATTAAATGAACAACATGCACAATTGGAAACTGGAGTAATGGCTTGAGTACAGAAGGACAAGGTTCCCTCACCTCATACAGACTCTGCATTTCTGGTACCTCTGTCACAAAAAGCAGAACAGTATATGGAAACAAGAGAAGGACAATCAAAGCAATAGGACTGCTCCCACCGAGGGGTCATTAAGAGGGGTTTTGGGGAGAAAAAAAAAATCTAAATATAAAATACAGATTAAAAAAAAACACTATATAAAAATGCCAATTACATAATTAATAATTTGAAAACAATTCTATACAACTTCCAGTTAAAACAACTTTCTAAACCACATTGTGACTTAAAGAAAAGCATACCAGGATGGAAGACCATACATTTACATTTACTGTTTCTGATTCTCTCTCCTTGGGCATCAGCAGCTGACCACACAGCAAATAAGAAGAGCGGTCCATGTTATTTCACATGTAGCAAGGCTTTTTTAGTATTTCATTGAGTAACCAAGCACAGCTAATGCAAGAACCATCAGCTTAAGTAATTTTCACTCTCTTTTAGCATGGGCAATCTGGACCTGGTATATCAGGAATCATTTCAATTCCTTTTCAAACTTGCTGTACAGCTTCCATCAACTGAAACCTGATTTCCCTGACTGCAAGACAGGAAAAACATGTGCTCATTTTTGTAAATATTAAGATCTGTTGTACTTTTTTATCTATAGAAGTTCAAGGCATCATGAATTTAGTTAAGTGCTATAAAAGTGTCTATAAATAAAGTATTTGTGGGATGCTGCTGCTTGTCTTGTCCCTGTTCTTTGAATAGCAGACAGTTTCTAGTCTTTACAATCTTCCATTTGCATTAAATTCATTTGCATTAAATGCATATGCATTAAATGCATTTTGAGAAACGAAAAGCCAAATGGACTAGCATATTTCCAAACCTCACAATCTGGAAGAGGATTTTTTAAAAGCCATGTTAAAACATGTAGGACATATGATGACAACCTTTTTTGAAGAGAAGGGAAATCTAGAAATGTATTAACAGTGTGCTCCAGAATATTTCTGTATTTACCAATCTTCACTATGTTAACAAATAGCCTCCTTTCTGCTCATATAAGCATCAGCTAACATACAGCATAATTACAGCCAGCCACATTAGAATGCAAAATCTACATTACTATTTGTGTGCAATTAGTCTATTAATTAAGATAATGAGTCAAGCACTGAGGTGTTCAAAATTGTACGGAGACTAAATAATGCCCCCTGGGAACGACAACCGTACTATATGTGCCAGCCCCATTCCCAGTTCCTTCCCCATTCTGCCCCTGCTCACATACAATCAAGCATCACAGACAAGTGAACTGTATTTTTCACTTGGAATTCTACCTGGATCAACAAAAGAAACAGTGTATGAACAGTAAAACATTCTCCAATTGAGACTCATCTCTCTCACATTTCAAGTTTAAAACCCAAAAATCTAGATCTACGAACACAGAAAGAAATGACAAACAAACCCACATATGCATTTTTGGCTAGCATACAAAGCTCTTCACCCATTATGGCCAAGTGATACTCTTTTTACTATCACAGCAATATAGAGACGGAACACATCACAATGAAGTGTATCTATTTACACCACTATAAACATCTACACTGATATATTTCCCACTTCATTCTACAATCTCCCATAGTAGCTAAGATACCTTCTAGTAGCTAGGTTCCCTCCATTAAAACTCAATCACTCTTACAGAAATTCACCAAAATACTTTTACATGTAATTTACAAGTTTCAACGATCTTCTTAATTTATGACAGTAGCATGAATTGCTCTGCACAACAGACAAATGAGAACTCACTGAACTGCACATAATAAATAGTCCAACCCACCTGTCCCTAACAGTCATTTCAGAGCAGGAAAAACAGTAAAGCTGGGTAAATATTTTGTTCTTAAACATTATCTTTCAGTATCAAGACATGTTGTTTAGAGGCTGAAATACATAACTCCTCACTATACCACTTCACATTCAAGCTACTACGAACATTTTCAAGGAATTTCAGGAAATCCACCTAAACAGTGGATTTCCAAATGAAACAAAACTACTAATTCTGAGTTTCTGGATTAATGCGGGAAAGGGAGTGAATAATGATTTAATCCACCCCTTTCAAGTTGCTGTGCCTTGCTGGTGGGCAAAACAGAGAGAAATGCAGATGGAAAAAAATCAACAGAATAATTAGTCATAAATGGCACACTTGGTCGTATACCTATAAAAGGAAATCACAAAACACAACAGCTGGCAGCCTTTGATTAAGCCTAAGGTCTCCTGACAATAAACCAGGCTACTGACACTTAACTGACATGCCAGCATCGACAGTTTGAGAGAGGAGACCTCTGGGAATTACAGAGAATGCTAAAAATGACAATGAGCAACAACAAGAGAAGCCCAAAAACTCACAATAAGACTAGAAAATAAGACAGATGTACATCTCATAACCAAAAAAAGGGAAACGATGAGTATTTAAGACTGTTATTTATTCTAAAATAACTGCTATAAATAATATAAATAATAAAACTGCTTTCCTTAAAAGCATCATCTTTCATCTTGTCAAATACCAGGACAGTAGTTCCACAATCATTTCCCCTCAAAACTACCTGTCATGTCAAAATTACAATGTAGAAAAACTTAAAACATTTTTTTAGAAGTTATTACAAATTAGTGTGAAAAATACTATGTGTTTTAGTAATATTTACCTCATGTTCTTGGTTATCTTGTCCATCTTTCCCACTTTTTCCACTCTTGACTGATTTTGCAGGTTCCTTAAAAAAAAAAGTTTTCAGTCTCAGTTTTTTTTTTTAAACAGAGATCTAGACAGATTTTCAAGTCAAGGGATCAGGCTTCTTTAGACACTCACTAAAAGTAATAAAACTGACAGAATAAAAATGATACTATTTTACTGGAAGATGATAATATTGAACTATCAGTCTCTACAAAGCCACTTTAAACATTTTTTATCTGTAGAAAGACTTTGGAATTTTATTTATGCCTCAAAATTAATCTATAAAGATAAACTCTCACATAGGTAAGCAGGCAGGGACAAAGAATCCAAGTGACCTGAACTATGTCTAAGAAATGACTTAGTTCGACTGCCTTGCTTTGTTGGTTTTTTTTGGTTCAGAAATATCTATATTAGCTTCGAAACTAGCATCAATATAGTACACGTTTTACACTTTATTATTTCTAGGGGCTAGTACTAGAAGTAGGCCCACAACTCAATTTTCTCCCTCACAGCACTGTACTTACCTTGAATCCTTCACCCATTTTTGAGATGTTACTCTCAGAAAGGTGAAGAAAAGTTTCAATGTTTTTAACATAAAAAGTGCCATGGATATTGGGAAAATGTTCAAGCAAACAACCCCCCCAACAAACCACAACACCCCACCTCCCTACATTTAATTTTAAAATGATGTTGACAAACTAAAAGCCAAACAGAAGCAGTCGAGAGGGACAGCAGCTGGTTGAGGCGGACAGCAGCTGGTGGAGGCAGACAGCACACTTCACTGTTTCTGACTTCCACTCATATGGCTAATTGCCTATCACACAAAATAAAGTGCAATCCAGCTAACTTCCTGCCGGATTTACAAGTTTTCTGCGATCATTACTTGTGCAAGCCCCTTTCGTACCCGCCAGACAAATCACTCCCTGGAGCCTGAGGCAAAGCGGGGCCAAACCTAGGTTCATTCCTATTGTCAGGGAAAGGAGCCGAAAGACTCCGAGGGGCTATTAGTGCTCCTTGAATACTTATGGAGATCCCCCAAGTGCAACTCCCACTTCAGCCAGAGCTATGCAGCAGCGAAACTTCCCAGGACGGGGCCCGGGCAAGTAGCCGTGGAGACCCCCCCACCTTGCCGCGGAAATTACCCCTTCCCCCTCCCCAACACTCCCGGGCCAGCCCTGAGCGAGACCGACCCCCACCCCCCCCTCCGCCTCAACCAGCCCCGCATGAGGACACGTTTCTCATTCCCTCCCTCCAGCACTCCCCCGCACGCCAAACCCACGGCCGCCCTCCACCAACTCCCTCCCTCCGACGGCCGCCGGCGAGACGATACCAGGACCCCGCCTCGGCACCCCTGGACTAGGCCCCGCCGGGAGCTGCCCCATCCCCGGCACCCGCGGAGAGGCGGGGGCCGGCACACAGCAGCGAGGGAGGGAGCCACCTCTCACCCGGGGCTGCCCCTCGCGCGGCTCTCCCAGCGCCAGGGATCGGGC
>VYZQ01032866.1:1306-21192 GCA_013400655.1 Mystacornis crossleyi | reverse complement strand
TTGTTTTTATTCGGCATGGCCACGGAGGCGCAGCCCCCGCCGGCCCTGCTTCGTTCCGCGCCGCGCCCGCCCCGCGCTGCCGCTCCTCCGCTCCGCGGCGGCCTCGGCGCCCCCCCTTCCTCCCCCGCCCGCGGGGAGCGGACCCTGCCCGCCCATTGGCTGCGCGCGTCACGTGGGTCAAGGCTCGCGGCGCGTCACCGCGCGGGCGGGGCTGGCGGCGCCCCCGCCCCCCGGCGGCTCTCCCGGGGGCTCCGGCGCGCTCCTGACGAGCCCGGGGCTCTCCCGGAGGGATCGGGACCTTCAGACGGGTCTGGGGCTCGCCCGGCGGCTCCCCGCTCCTCCGAGGCTCCGGCCACGCCTTGGGGTGCCCCCGCAGGCTGAGCGGGGGCAGCAGGGTGGGCTGAGGTGTCCTCAGGGCCCCGAGCCTCCGGCAGGCTCTTTCTCAGCCGGTGGCAGCCTGTGGGAAGCGAGGGGTCACTGCATCCTCTCCCTCAGCCGCTCTTGAACGAGGGGCACGGGCTCCTCCGTGAGAGTCCGGGTGCCCGTCACTGGGAAGCGGAAACGTTAAGGGAAAAAAAAAAAATCAAACAATATAGGGCATACCTGAAGTTCGCTGGCCGTCTCGTGCAAATCCAGTGTGTCCATCATCACTTTGAGGTCTTCAGTACGTGCTTGCAGTATGTATGAGGAAGGTGAGCTTTGCGAAGTTGCAACCTGGTTTTGTAACGATATCTTGATTGGTTTTAAAAGCCTGAATGCAGTTGTGTATGCTTTCCTGATGCCCATCTGTACCAGAGATAATTTTTTCCAAACAAATCACTTTTTACTCTCCCAAAACCGGAATGCAAAAATTAGGACAATCTTAGACAAAAGAAGAAATGTGCAAATACTCCATCTGGAAAACTTACAAACTGTATTTCTCACATGGTCAAATTAAGCCACAAATTACTGTTAGCTGAGGAAAAAGTGCAGTGGACATTAGCACTCATAATAGCATCAAGACATAAAGTATTTTAAATTTAGATTGGACATACTTGTTAAATTCTAATTGTGTTGTACTGCTAAAAGATAGAAAAATTACAACTTAATAAATACAGCATAAAAGTGGAATTTATCTAATTCCTTATGCAACCTGTGAGTATCAAATCTAGCATGAGCAAGCAGATATGCTCTCATTTTTATGAAATGGGATTCTAATAAACACTTGTGTCTGCTCGGATAATATCTAATGTTAGATACTTGTATCAGCTTTTATCCATTATATTTGAATTCTGCTTTTGCTGTGCAAGAAAGGACAGAGAAGCTTTCCCTTTTCCAGGCACTGCAAAGAAATTTACTGACTGTGGAGAGCTGTTCCTCTTACTTCAGTCCCCTTTCTTTCCTGTTTCTTAAGTGCTAGGAAACAAATTATGTCTGCCTCTTATCCTTTCTCTCATCTTCTCTGGTTTGAGAGTTTAGAAATGAGGCGCAGTTATCGCTATTGTGCCTCTGCTAAGAGCCAGTCATGAATGAGTTGCTACTAATAAATGACATTCCTGACCAACAGAATAACATGGATTTTGGACATCCTAAGAGACAACAAAGGAAAGAAATCTACCTCCTTGTGTAGTCTGGAGTTTGATCAGTGTGTGAAAGGGTTCGTATAGCTAAGGATAAACCCAAGAGCTTCCACTTCTTTGTTAGGTTTCAGTTTTGTAGAAGCATAAACTACTCTTAATTCCCAGCTGTTGTGCTCCAGTCTCCCTTCCCTACACTGATGCTGGTACTGTGAAGCTTAAACCTGTTTGTAGACTTGATCAGGTTGAAAACTGTCCTCCCAAAGTGATGTATTAATGTGTTGGTTTGATTTTGGTTTGCAGTTTGTTGTTTTGGGGATTTTTTGCCTTGAACTGGCACACCACCACCTGCTTCTGTAAACACTAGCATTGGCTGAAGGAAGGGATGGAAATCTGTGGCGGGGGCGGGATGTGACCTCAACAGCCTAGATTTAGATCAGTTTAAGCAGCTTAATGAGTTTCTCATTGGCTCTTGGCCTCTTTTGTGCTGCTAGTTCTCTTAGTTTCTCCAAATAATGGAAAAATTCTGTCAGTTTCGTTCTTACCCAAGTACTTCTGAATAGGAGCAGTAAAAATTGTCTGTCCTTATTTCGCAGTTAGTTGGGAAACCTTGAATCAATATGTTGAACTGAATACAGGTTCAAAAGATGGCACTGACTCAGTTAACATTTATGAGGTTTTCTTTGTGACCACAGATGTAGAAACTCTTGTGTAAACTTGACTCCCCCTCACCTTACTTTTCTGCAGAGTCTAATTCACTGGTAACAGAAAGCAATTGTGTTTTTCAGGGCCTACTCTATTATATGAAATAATCAGTGGGTGGAGGAGATTTACAAGAAAAATAGTTCCATCTGTATGCTCTAGTGTCCTCATAAAACATGAGACTAAGATAAGTGACTTACATGATGAAATCTTACTTTTACTACAACGGTATGTCACTGTGGGCCTAATTATTCTGCTACAGAGTATGAATAACTGTGTAAATAAGGTAATGTAATTTGACCGTGAGTATGACTATATTAATATTTGCATTAACTTCTGAACATTTTATGCAAACCGCGTGTTTTCAAAAACTAGAACATTCACACTGATTAGGTTATCTCTATAATTAGAATGTCAAAAACTAATGCATGTAGCATAGTTTGCAATTTGCATTTTTTACTGTACTGATCAAATTCTCTAAATTTGCAAGAATTAAATCACCAAATAATGTCAAGTATTGTGTAAAACACCTGGATAATATTTAATAGCTTGAAACTGGGCCAAGTGTCCTGTGCGAAAGGGGAATATTTACACAGTTAGTCCTTTCCAGCTGTATTGGATATTCTCTTCTGTTTGATTGCTTTTCATTTGCTTTTGTTTCTTGTTTTTTAATCCCTTTACAGTGGTTGAGCAGTCATGATCTGGCCTGAGTTTACTGAACTGACCACTGTCACTGCGATAAGGATAACATCTTCCATCCCCAGCTGCATGACTTTGTTGCTTCCCATGCACTCTCTCTGGTTTAATTGGGTGGTATGCCAGTTCATCTTGTTAAAATGGCAGAAAACTAACTGAGCAGTGGTGACAGGAGACAGTGAGACCTTTTGCTAGGAAGCTGTTAATTTGACTCAGCTGAAACTATGCAACTTGTGGACAAGGTTTTAGTAGCCAGTGAACTGTCTTCATTATACGTAATTGTCAAACAGTGTCAGGCTGTTACTCAAAACATCTCTTCATTGACTGACACACATCTTTGTTGTCTGGTGCAGTGTGTCCGCTGTAAAGAGAGAACTGAAACCTGAAGCACCAGTGACAGTAAAGAGGCTGGAATAGATGGGTTGAAATAGAAACAGTTTTTTTCTCATGGTGTACAGGCCAAAATACTACTTAAGGTAACTTTCCTGGCAAGAATAGTGAAACTGCCAGATTATGTTTGATGGAACTAACTGAGGGAACAAACTACTTAATCAGCATCTGCAATAGATTCTGCTTCTATGTAATCTAACATCAATACTCAACTTCACAAAAAAAAAAGCTTAAACATCCTCTAGGAACTTCCTCTACAAGCGTGGATTCATTCTGCTAACCCTGCATCACATTAAATAATTCTTGTGCTGTTCTCAATCTAAATTGTAAGGCTTTAATTCTCAATTATTTTAAAATCCATTAGTGTTGGATAATCTGCTGTCACAATCTGCAGTGTTGTAAAAGTTGCAAAACAATTTATTCACAGCTGTATGAAAGTCAGACTCTTTTGAGGTAATTAGTAACAGGTCAAACTTGGAACTTCATGTATGTAAACAACATGATCTTTTAGCCCTATGTGTGACCACATAGTTACAAATGGCAATTATTGGCATCGCTTAACACAGAACCAGAGATGCATATTCAGAATCATAACTAATCACATGTATGTGTAGTAGTGTCAGTATTAGATGCCTTCTATCTGTAATATTACTTTGTATTTTTGTAAGACTTGGACTAGTAAAAAATGAAAAAAATGTTCATATATGATTAATTATGCTCTCTGAATCTTAGCTTTAAGAATTTCCAATGACTGTGGAACTATTACGTTGAAACAGAGATTTCTTCACTCTCTTTCTTGCCTCTAAGTTAAAAAAAAAAAAAGACTTCATTTGAATGTAGTGAATTATATTATCAGTTATTTAGGCAATTATACCATTATAGAAAATGCTTGCTAGGAGATTTTTCCCTTTTAAAAAAACTTCAGGACTCTCTTTCCCTCAGGTAAGTAGTGAAACTCATGTTAACACTGTGGATACTGAAATGCTGCAAAGCAAGGATTTTCTTGCTTCCTTCTAGTCCCATGAGAGAGAAAAGTCTCTCACGAAAGCTATCAGTAGAGTTTTGTAAACTATGGACACCTGAAAATTGTTTTTAGTACAAGTAGAGAAAAATTTTTGAATATAGTTCAACCAGTCACCCCAGAGGGGTGGTTAGGAAATTGACCAATTAAACTATGAGAAAATTATCCTATAAAAGAGCTGTAAAATAATTAAATAAACGAGTCTTGCTCCTGAAATCCTGCCGGCTGCATCTCTCTTTCTCCGCTCTGCTTGGGAAACAGTGATAAGCACAACTACAAACACTCTTTTCAGTAAGCTCCCAGAGGCTTATTTGCAAAACCAGAAGTCAGCTTGCTTGTCTTGTATTCGGGAGCAGCAGGAGATGCTCCATGAGAGAAAGAGCTGCGACCAGAGCATGGCTACGGCAAAGGCAGGCCTCTCTTACCAGGGCATTGACCCAGTGGGGTCAGGATGGTGATAGTACCAGTCTGAGACAAGGCAAGGCAAGAATTCAGGGATCAACCCAAAAAATCCACTCAAAAGTGACAGGAGAAAGGGCCAGAGACCAGAGTGGAGACAAGACTTCCTATAACACAGATCAGAATCAAGGAGACAAGGCTGGACAGAAGACTACTTATAACACAGGGTTAAGGTTCATCCCGGAGACCAGGGCTGGAGAGAATGGTCAACCTGCAATGTAAGCCTGAGGTCCACCTGAGAAGTTCAGTTAATAAATCGTGGTCAGAGGATGCATGGTTGGATACAAATACAGCTCTGACAAAGTGGACTGGGTTTGGGTGCCCAGGCCAGAATTTAAATAGAGCTTCTGGACCCCTTGGAAATGTTGTCACATATGGCTGGTAACGCACCTGGTATGAGATGCTGTCAGTGGCCATTGTCCGTATTAATTAACATGTGGATTCTGGATTTCTGTTTGGGCCAACTTAATTTTAAAATGAACATGAAAAAAATAAATAATGAGAATGGAAGACTCATGCAGAATGTTACTAAGGCATTGTACTGGTTTTAACTGGGATAGAGTTACATTTCTTCATAGTAGCTTCTATGGGGCTAGATGTGCTCTGGGTTTGTGATGGAAACAGTGCTAATAACATAAGGATGTTTTTGTTATTGCTGAGCAGTGATTACACAGCCTCAAGCACTTTTCTCTTCCTCACACTGCCCCACCAATGAGGAGGCTGGGAGTACACAAGAGGCTGGGAGGGGATACAACTGGGACAGTGACCCCAGCTGACCCATGGGATATTCCATACTGTAGGATGTCTTGCTCAGCAGTAGAACTGGATGGAGGTGTGCAGAGGTTGGCTGGGTCTAGCACTGCTTGGGGACTGGCTGGGCATCAGTTGGCTGGTGGTGAGCAATTGTTTTGGGATTTTTTTAATCTCCTTTTCTTCTTTGTGTATTTTCTTTTAATTATTATTAAATTGTCTTTTTCTCAACCTATGAAGTTTTCCACTTTTACCCTTTTGATTCTCACCGCTATTCCACTGGGGGTAAGCGAGCAAGCAGCTGTGTGATGCTGAGCTGCCTACTGGGATTAAACCATGACAGGCAACTATACAGAGATTCAGAAATATTCTAGACAAATAATATATCACAAAAATATCTAATAATACCTAATGATAGTTAAAGCAGTTTTATCTGCTTGTGGCCACAGTTACCACAGGGGTTATTAAGTATTAAAATGACCTACATGGTGGAATTCGGATGATGATCAAAGTAAAAGACAGGCTATTAAGCCGGATGAACCATTTGTCTTATCCAGAATGCCAATTCCCATGAGAAGTGCCTGCATTTGTGTGTTGATACCCAAATTCTAGAGAGATGGGAATTACAAAAATAGTAACATTAAAACACTTTGTACAAATCACTTGATGTTCTTCCGCCTCAGTGAAGCAAATAAAAAGATCTTAAAAACAAGACTTTGCTGTATGTCACGTCGTTGAATCTTTTCAGAGAAAAAACCTCAAAGACGTGCAACTCTGTCTATGACACGTATAAATTAGGATGTCTGCTTTCACATTTCCACTATTTTTGTGGGTTTATTTTTTGTCTTTATAATGAGTGGAGTTATTTGAAAATATGATATAATAATCTGTTTAAAATTTATTGTCTGTGCCTAGCATTTAGGAGGTAGAAGGGACATGTTTATTTTGGATAGTTCATCTCTTTTTCATGTCCAAAATGAGTATTTTTATGGTGTGTTTTGGTGCAATTTTAGCAGTCTTTGTTCATTCCAGTTTTTGCTGCATTAAGTACAATGTTCCCATACATGTACTAGCATTCCTTCTTCCCACATGGTATCAAAGGAAAGATTAATTTTGTATCAGATGAGTGAAACTAGTAACATAAAGGTGACTGCAGCTAAAACTCCTACATTTTCATCATATTTAAGTTGGTATTTATAGAATGAATGAAGAGATCCAATTAATTGTACCTCCTGTTGATGCCATACAAGATTTTCTCCTTCAACACTTCGTACTTTTTTTCTGCCTTTTTTAGGATTTGTCATAGCTAATATAGCTGTATATTTTTATCTCAGTGTGGGAAGAGTTGAAAGACATACTCAGAAGGCGTACTCAGGTCTTAATCCTGCAAGTACCAAGAGTTTGTGGACTCGTGAGGGTCCGTATCTGCATATGCTCAGAAGTGTCCATCTTCTGAGATGATGCATACACTGGATTTCTGATTTTCAGGAGCAATCCGTGCTTCCTTGTCAGAATGCGCGGCGTAGCTTCCACCAGCGGAGCTTTTGGCTTGCTCCCCCTAGGGCGGGCTGCCTGTCGCTGCACCCAGCAGGCCCTGCAGGGATCCTGCACAGTTCTGCAGGCCTTCCACTGCCTCTCTGCATGCACCGCGCAGATACCGCTCCGCTGCTGTGCTCACATTCCGGGATCAGGCCAGTTCTTACTGTGTACTCCAAGAAGGATAAAATTTGGGTTTAAATATCATTGCCTGGGTCTACACCGAAACCTCTCAGCATCAAGCAGCCTTACCAGGTGTGTTGTGGTAGTCAGGGAGATTCCTGCAGTCAGGGTTCCCTATCCTCAAAAGCTGTGATAGTCTGGAGGCCTCTGCCAGACTGATTCCCTCTTGGCACTTTAAAGTCTATCTTTGCATATGAGACATCTGAACAATTTTGAAAGATTCTTTAATAACAAAATTCTTTTTTGTTTGCCCCAGATAAAAGGAGAAATGCTTGCGGCACACCACTTATCTGCTACTATACCATGTTAACAGAGACATGTTACGGGGTCATGCCAGGCAAAAGGCTTGCAAAGATGATGTTGGAGCATTGGACCAAGTGTAGATTTTTTACTCAAACCATTCCCTAGAGCTATGTAGTCACTGAATGGCTTCTAGAATTTTTCTCAGAGGAAGCCTTGTTATTTTGATTCAGAGACTATTCCAGGAATAATCAAATGTGCACAGAGTGAATTCTAATGAAGAAGGCCTTGGAACAAAACAGGTAGTAATTCAAACTGATAGTGCAGGTGCACTCAAAATCTCCATATGTGTTGTGATGGAAACCTTGGCCTCTAATTCAGCTGGAGATTCTACTGGCTGGTAAAAATTCTGAGTCACAGAATCATAGAATGAGTTGGGTTGGAAGGGACCATAGTGGGTCACCTTGTCCCATCTCCCTCCCTGCTCAAGCAGGGTCCGCCTAGAGCACATTGCACAGAGCTGCATCCAGATGCATCTCCAGTGAGAGAGACTCCACAGTTTCTCTGGACAATCTGTTCCAATGCACGGTCACTGCACTGTGAAGAAACTCTTCCTCATGTTCAGGTGGAAGTTGCTGGGCATCAGTTTCTGCCTGTTGCCTCTTGTCCTATTGCTCAGCACCACCAAGAAGAGCCTGGCTGCATCCTCTTCCCACTCTCCGTTCAGATACTTGTAGACATTGATGAGGCCCCCTCTCAGATGTCTTCTCCTCAGGCTGAACAGGCACAGCTACCTCAGCCCTTTCCTCATAAGAGAGACACTCCAGTCCCTTAATCACCTTTGTAGCCCTCCAGCTGGACCCACTCCAGGAGCTCCATGTCTGTCTTGTACTGAGGAATTCATAATTCTAAATCCAGTTTTTCAGTATAAGAGTTATTACGAATTAATCGACTTCGTCAAACCAGAATGTTTTTGCTTAGTCACATTCTAGAAGGTGTCAGCTCCATTTTTACTAAAGGTTTAAAAAAATCAGATTCTCTGAAAGAATTTAGACAGAGCAATTAAACATTGGCAAAGCTTATAAGCATTTCAAACCAGGATCTTACAATGGGAAGTGTTAGACCAACTTAACTGCAGATTTCTCTTCCATCTGTATTTATATCATGCTGTGCACTGACTATCTAGTATACCTGTGCATACCTTGCCCCAGCATTAAATTTGCTTGCATCTTGTGTTCAGTATTTATTTCAAAAATTTTGCATAGCTATGAGTTGTATTTATATTTTGTCATCATTTCTTAGGTATATTAGAATTTCTTTTGAACACCAGGAAATTGATTAGAAATATTGGGTAGACAGTTACTAAGAAGTCATAAAACAAGGCCTTTGACACAGATTTTTTGCCTGCATGCATTCCACAGAGCCATGACACATAGTCTTTATACTTGGTGGTTCATTTTTGTTTTAACTTCATGCTCCTTTTCTGCTGTCCACAGTTTTTTTCTATCTGTGAAAATGGCATGTATTGATGTCAGCACAGCTGATAAATCACAACTCTTCTCCTAGAAAAGTTTAATTTCCCAAACCAGCTCTGGTCTCCAGCATGCTGTATGTTCTCTGCTTTTACTTTTATTGCTATTCTCATGTATTTAATTTCAACTTTATCTGAACACTCTTGGTTCCTATATTTCTTGGCTGTTCAGAGAAGTATTCCATATGTTCCGCATGTAACAGGTAACAAGATGATTCAAGAACCAATTGTGAAAGCTGTTCTTCTTTTTCTTTCACTGGGGCTACCAAGGTAATTTTATGAGCAACCCTTTGCCCATCTTGTGTTCTCTGATTTATGGACTAAATGCCCATTTCTAATTTCTTTATGTACTCCTTTATTTTTGTTTCAAAGAAAGACTTAGCAGGCATTTGAACTAAAGATCTCTGCTTTTCAATATAAATTGATATGAAAAATCCCTGTTGTTAGCAGAGAAAAGAAGCAGATTGGTAAGTGCTTCATAATTCCCATGGCACTTTACATTTAAAACTTCTTTCATTTATGTAAATAGGATAATGGTAATAAGGTAAATAAAATGAAACGAGATAAGATATGTAAGATATATAAATACGAGTTTCTTTACATACATTTATATAAAAATCCTACTCATCACCCCAAGTTAATTAGATTGTTTTCTGGCTCTACCAACTTGGATTTGAATTTTAGTTCTGCTAAATATGTCAGGGCATTTTAATATTTATCTAGAATGTCAAACTAGATGAACTAAAGCCTAATCTTTTAAGGTGTTTTTTTTTTTAATTTACTTGTATTATGGAACCAACCAGAAGTTTTAATTCAAGGCTGAAGTATTATAGCACTGTATAGGAAATACCAGTAGGGAAACGTCCTTTTCACAGAAAGGCCTAGTTTTGCTACATACTTCCCAAACAGTATACTTCATATATAGTATTATTTAACTAACGCTAAATTAGCTATATGCATAAGTTGTGGCCTTGAAGCCAGAATGAGAGGTAAGTGACCAAAAGCTGAGCATCTAAAAAGTAAAATTTATTAAGTATACATTAGCTAAGGAATGAAAAGGCTCGCTAGTCGCTCTCATGAATGTTCTGATGGTGCTTTTCCAGGCTGCTTAGCTGTGTCTAAGTCAGCTTTTCTTGGCCTGAAAAAATGAAGTTCATCACCTGATGCTGCCCCTTGCACTCCTGTGCATGCTGTTGGCTGCAGAAGCTGGCGTGGCAGCAGCTGCTCTGAGAGGCTCACGTAGGCTTGAGTGAACCTTGAATACATATGGTGCAGCATGTACATTCAGGAGCCTCCTAGCCAACTTCTTGGTTATTCTGTAAATGTTACAGAGGAATTGGAATTTTGATAGATGGTAAATTCAGATGCTTTGTGTTTAAAAGGTCTTTTTATGGGCTAACATTATTTACCACCAGTAAACACTGATGGCTAATAAAAATGTCTTAGAAAAAGCCTGAGGGAATACTCCGTGAGCTCAGCAAAGGACTGGGGTTTGAACGATCTGGATTCTATTCTTAATTTGACCATTAATTTGCAGTGGGATTTTGACAAATTAATCTCTGTGTTTCTGTTTCTTTTTCATATCTTTTATCTCTCTTGTCTATCTTCATGGCAATTTGTCTCTCCAGTGCCTAGAATAAGAAAGGGGGTGTTGGGGGTTGAGAAAGTTTTCTTTTTGTATGTGTATGTGTTCTTTTCTTCTCCTCTCAAAGGAATTTTTTCCCATGTTAAGAGGTGATTGCTGGGGTACTTAAGAGAAACAAAGGACCTAGCCAGCCACAAGGGAGGGGCCCAATTGTCCTTTTTTTTTGGTCTTGGTGGCGTCTTCTCAGGTGGGGGAGCAGAGATATCTCGAGATTTAGAACTGGAAAAAAAGAGGTGGGGTAGAGTGCTTGAGATTCATTGCTCTCCTGGCGTTTGGAGGGAGCGGAGACTTGCAGCCGCCGCGGAGAGAGTTCATCTCACTACGAGGCCGTGTTTTCTGCTGTTTTTTGCCCTTCTGCCCTGCCCTGCCTCTGACACCCCTTCGCCGCTGCTTTTGGAGCTTTCGCTGAGCCACGGCACTGCGGGCACCACCCCTTGCCTGCCGAGGGGTCCCGGAGTCTCCGACTGCGGCCTCGGAGTTCTGTGCATCCCGCCTGCCACCCGGGATACGGATACTTTTCTGCATCCATCCTTGCCGTCTCCAGCCTACTGCTCCCAGGGAATCCTGCTAAAGCACCAGGACCGGCTGCCCAGGGGCTGCTGAAGTTTCCTCCCATCCCTTCCCGGCTTGGGCAAGTTAAGTTTCCCCCGTGCTCCCCGACCTCGCTCCGGAGCACCGCTGCCAGCTCCGGCCATCGCTGCAGCAAAAGGGAGAGTGCCTGACAGCCCCAGCAGCCGTCACTGGGGTCTGATTCCTATTACTTGTTACTGCCTCAGTTATTGTTGTTTTTTTTCCTTTGCCTTGTTGTACATATATGTATATATATAAGTAAAGACCTGTTATTCCTATTTCTGATATATTTGCCTGAAAGCCCCTCACTTTCAAAATTATAATAGTCCGGGGTGGGAGGGGGACTCCTGCCTTCCTTAGCAGACACCTGTCCAAACCAGCACAGGGGGCAATCTGGACTGTGATTCTAATAAAAGTGATTAACAAGTAGCTTTAAATACTGAATTTCAATTTTTCTATTGAGGTATGGTTGTAATAGGTTTTTATATGTATGCAGACATACAGATTTAAATTATGTGTTCAGCCATCTTTAACCTAAGGGGTTTAATCTTGTCAGAGAGCATCTGTCTTCATGTTCTGTACTGAGCTGAAAGAAGATAAACCTTGAAGATAATGTTCATGGATGTCAAGGAGGTAACAAAGTTGTATTTTTAACAATTCTGACTCTACAACTCTATGACCTACTGCTACATGTCTGCAACACTTTGACATGTATAATTCCCTTTCATTCCTGATACATTTTCAAAAATATTCTCATTAAAAAACCTGTCATATGATATTGACCTTATGTTTGAAATTGACTGATTAATTATGTTTGAGATGTCTGTTGCCAGGCTTATTCCAAATATACCCTGATGGTAATTTTCTTTTCACAAGAAGAGTGCTTCTACATTGTGACTAATTTTCCTATCAGATTCCAGGTGATGAAGGCAGCCTTTGAGTCTGTATTGAAATACTCCGAATTTCAGTTGGATTCCCTGAAAACGTAAGTGTGGTTCTGTTCAGTAGACATGAAAATAACCTCTAACAAATTCAGAGTTCATGGAGCCCACTGAACATGGTGAGTTTTGTTGAGAACAGTAGATACCAGGCTTCCTGCAGAAGGGAGTTATAATCACTTGATTTTATTGATTTACTAATTCTTTTTTTGACAGTACAGATGTTTTGCATCCATACTGTATGTTTGTATCCATATTGAACATTTTTGTGCCTTGAGTGTGCAAAAGAACACATTATGTCCCTCATGCAAAACTTTGTGAAAACAATAGTCTGTCTCATTACACTAATTTTTTCCCCATTCATCTCAGGTTGTTTTTTTTTCTTGTTATCTTATTGTTTGTTTGTTTGTGTGTTTAAAAGTTAATCTAGTAATTGAAAAAAATGCCTGATGGACACTAATGGAAACTGACCACTGAGTTCATTGTCCCACTTGCACCTGGGTTTCAAAATTGTTTTGATGGGCTGACTGTTTAGACCTAAAAGGATAATCAAGTCTCCCGGCCTACTCAACCCTGAGTTTGAAAATAACATGCCAACTTTGTTAACCAGATTGCACAGGAAAAGAAGAGTCTCTAGACTGAGACCGGCTATTACGTATTTGCTGCTGAATGCCTGTCAAACTGTACCTTTCAGTTACAACCCACACGAGGCAGACCTGACGCAGATACTTGGAGATGAAAAGCTCTGTATCCTATTATCGGTCACCTGAGCTGTTCAGTTGCCATCTGCTGATTGGAGAAGAAAACATCATTAATAATGTATTTGTGGATTGTGCTCTGGCTTTTATGTTGCTATTAGTTCTTCCAGCATGAGCTATATCAGCATTATTTAGCTTCTAAGCTCCAGCATCTCCTTAGTAGCCACGGCAAGTTTTTTTGTATTTTCTGTTGTAGGGAATAAAAGGATTTAAAGAATATGATGTGGAATTAGAATTGATCCAAGAGTATGAGTTTGCTTACTGTTTTCATAAGAATCTATACTACATTAAATAAGTTTTATCACTCTTTCAAAATAGTTTTCCAAAAGAGGGAGTCTGAGCAAAGAAGAGGAACTTGTATAATGGTTTACTGTAACAAAAACAACTAATTTAGTACTTGATAATATAAGTCACTTAATGCTATGAAACAAGTAATGTAATGCTTTGGACTTAAGAAGCTGAATGCTGACATGGATTGGTGCAAGTCTGTCAAACTCAGTGCTAGAAAAATAGCCAGAAATATCTAGAGAACTTTGTTTTGAACAGTGTTTTAAAATTTTTAATTAACAGTTTCACCAGCACAGTACAATTATTGCATTAGAACTTAAGCCATTCAAACCCGTAATTTACAGTCTTATCATTTGGAGGAGTTGTTTTGTTTTTAAATTGCTGAACAATATGATCTGAAAAGTTTTCAGATTAAAGCCTGCAGCCAAAACAAGATTGTATTAGCTGTTAAGTTTTTAATGGCTCTGAAGGTCTTGCTTTTTTCTTAGTATTGATCTTTTTTTCTTTAGAAAGGGTGATTTGTATACACTCAGAAAATAATTATGTGCCTGGGAGAAAATTGCATACAGGTTTCATCCTTGATCCAAGACATTTGCAAAATAAAAGTTCTTTTTAGCCTATTATTTTTTAAAATGAATTTTAATATCAGATATTATGACTGGCCAAAACCACCACAAGACTTGGCTGTTTACCTTTGCTACAGATCTCTATGGGTTTCATGCCTTTGTGGCTTCAAGATTGTATTACTGCAGTACACAGGGATGAAGGAGCTATAGCTATGGCAACCAGTGCCTGGTAGGCAACTGACAGCATGAATTACAGCATCTCTAAGGATTTGCTGCAGACTGGTCTCCCTGCTGGTCTGACTGCTCATGTTGGTTTTTACCTTCAGGACAAGGACCAGCATCAAGGCCTTTTCTGTTCCTGGTATTCATCCTTCTGTAGGTAAACAGGTACAGATGGATCTTAAACTGGTTTAGATAGGGATTTTCCTGCAGTCATATTGATTGTTATTCTTCAAGTGGGACAAATTGTGTCTCATTTTTGCTAGTATCAGTATTGCTAGATCTACTGTACCACTTTGGCCGCTATAACTAGCTCATTCAGCAGGGTATTTTTCATAGCCTTGGTTGACTCAGTGACTGAGTAAATTCCTGAAGTCAAACTCAGCCTCAGATATAGCTGTTATATTAAAGATGAGATGGATATTAAGGTGGGATGTGAAACATTCTTTTTTTTATTATTTAGGTTATGCAAAAAGTGTCTGAATTAGAAAAGCCAGTTACAACTCTGACATTAAAATTCAGGTCCTTGACAGTCACCAGCAACTGGAGAACATTTCATAGCAGTATCACAAAAGCCAAGAGATTGAAGGGGGGAAACATGACAGAAAATAATTTCTTAGTATCTCTTCAAGTTGCTGATTAAATTTTAAGAAAAATTATACTGATGTCCTTGGAAAATGTGTGAGTGGTCACGATCCAGAACCTGAAATTCAGTTTCAGGTCTCCTTGCCCAAAAAACCCCACTTAATGCTGATTAAAATATTTCATAGATCAGAGTTCAGTATCTCTGTTGACAATGTATTTGGACTTCTTTTTTATGAAAGCTGTTGGCCATTTCTGTAAAGATCATTTGCCAGCAGTTATCTACTCTATGGGAGTACAAGAATGGGCTGTAGGCAGTCTTGACTTTGATGAGTTACAGCTCTGCTGAACCAGATGTTTCTACTAAAGACCAGAGATCAGCTGACCCTCTGGCAGGTAGCTCAGAAGAGAGAGGAGAGGAAGAGGAGAGGAAGAGGAGAGGAGAGGAAGAGGAGAGGAGAGGAAGAGGACCCTGGGTGAGCACTGCTACGGGCAGGGCAGAGCAGAAGAGAGAGACTAGATGAGCATTACTAAGCAAGCAAGCAAGCAAGCAGGACTGAAGCAGCATTAGGTGACAGCAGCCTCCTTTGTGCCCCTGGTCTGTGAGTTGGTTTTTTGATTACCATCACTACTCACGATTGCTTAATCCTGTACACTTAAAAACAAAACTGAATGTGCCTGAACACATACCTGCAGCCAAATATCTTGTCAGTGCAGATATAGTAATATTATGTAATAGTAATAACTGATTTGAGCAACCCAAGACACACGCTCTGACATTATATGCAATTAAATAGCTGTTGCAAATGTTTCAAGGAAAATGAAATTAATTTGTTAGAAAATGAAAACTGCAACTTAAAACAAGTTTCAGCAGTCATAGCCAAAAACCCCAAACTCTTATTTGAATGAAGCAGTTCATAGTATAGAAGATCTGATAGATTTGGTGGATTTCTTTAGAATGCAGAGATCACACACAAAATTTTATTGCTTAAATATCATCTGCAAACAGTAAAGGGTAAATCTTGATTATTAACATATGTTAATACAAAAGTTTACAAAAATGGGAGTAAAATACTTTTATGAAAACAACCACAGTAAGGTGATTTTATCTGTAAAAACGTAATGCATAAAGAAGTTCACAGGAAAAATCCCCGTTAAATGTTTTTTGGAGTTTGCTGGGTTCAAAATTACTCAAATTTGCTTCATTTTAAATTAAGATGAACTAATAAAATTATAATCATAACTGAATTTAAATAACTCTATTTGAAAGAAGAATGCTTCATTGTGGAGTAACAAAGCTGAAGCATTTAAGTTCTTTTGTTTTTAGTAATATTATTTACTTTTTCTAGTGACTGGTTCCAGTCCTGTGAAAAAACTTTCCGGAATTGTTAGTAGAGTTTTCAAGATTGGAGGTTGCCCAATATTACTGATGAGCTGATAGCAAAGAAAAGAGGAGAGAATTATTTACATGGTCATTTTTGCACAAGAGCATAGAGAAAGTGTGCTAAATATGTGTTTACAACTGAAAGAACCCCATCAAGAATGGGGATGGATTTTTCTTAATTATTAACAGCTTTTTAATATACCTAGTTCAGATCCATTTCCCTAAAAATATCATACTACTATTGCTAATAATACGAGTGGACCTGTCAGATGCAATACCGTTTTCCCAGTTTGATTTTAGTAACATTGCAAATGACTAGAGATTGTCTTGCAGCAGTTTAGGATCATACCAGAATTATAAATATGTAGGAAATGGAATATGCCTGAAGAGATAATCCATGATAACGCTATTGCTCTTGTCAGTTTTTTTGTCCTAAATAATCTATGACAAGCACCTTTAAATTTACCAAAAAAACCTTTGGTAAAGAAGGTTTTACAGCCTTCTTAGTGGGTCTATTGCTTGGCAGAACAATCACAATACATAGTTTAATTCTTCTCAATGTACTATTTAACTAATATTTCCTATGCTTCTTCCAGTCCTCCTCCTAGTGAATTCACTGAGCAATAAATGATCATATTTTTATAGCTACCTTTTTCATGTATAAAGAGAATTAAAGTTCTGCACTCTCAGATTCTTCATCTCTCTCGTAGGTTGCATTTTCTAAGCCATATATACTGTTATTTTTCTTCTCTAAATACTAACAATTGCTAACCCTATGGACTTTTAAAATTAAGGCAATATAAAATATCTCAGTAAATACACACTTTAGGTATTGTCATGTTAGTAATGTAAATTGTGAGCACTTAAGTGCATCAAGTGCATTAAGAAAAAATGCTCTCTGGTTCTGAAGAGTACGGTGTTCAGTTTGTGAAAAAACGTCATAAGGTCATCACAGGTTTAAATGAGTTGACTGTCTTCCACTGTAGATTCCCATTGCTGAAAACAAGTATGTAAAATGTATCCTGACCCTCTCCATAGATGAATACCCTCTACATCATCACCAGGCTAAAGTTAGATTTTCATTTTTTTCTTCCAGAAATTAGAATTCTTATTTTGAACATAGAGAAACTTATAGATGTAGTGTGACAGGTAGAACTGTGGGGGATGACTGATACAGTATCTCCTCCTTTCCCTTCTTATTCCTGAGGACAGCAATTCATTATGCTTTTTATATGATACAGCCTATTCCTGAAACTTGCACGTCTTTTTTTCCTAAGTGCAATTTGCATGTTTTAATTGAAATCTGCAGCTGATTTATCTCTGCTTTGCTGAGGTGAAGGTGTAAGTAATGTATTACAGGAATGAATTTCTGATTCCCTGTTACTGCCATAAGCAAGTATTCTTGAGCTTTGCCTGATCTGGCTCCTAGTCCTCAGAACACTGTCAATCAGTTTTCAAGTCTGATACCTGTAACTCTCACAAATATCAAGTACTACCACAAAAAAGTTCAGTTACCTGGTTTACGTCAGACCCCTGCACCATGGCTGTGTCCTTCCAAGAGATTCCCAGGTAGCACACTCAGTCTGACGTGCATTAATCTCATTTACTTGAAAAAAATAGCATATTAAAGATTACTAAGATTGCATATTAAATTTACTAAGTATAAACTAGTAAACAATTATGCCACGTGATTTTGCTCTCTAATTTTTATTAAAAAAAACAAAGGCTTCAGAGTTTTTCAGGTAAAAAAATTCCTTTATTGAAATATAATTTTTTTTTTCTGGCTTTAGAAAACAAGCAACCTGAACTTTAGAGTAAGTTTATGTACTTATCGTACTTAACGTGTGTGCATAGTCATATGACAACACTATCCTCTAGTGGCAGAATGTGTTAACACAAGGCCCCAGCTACATCACTGGGCACTGGTCGGTTTGTTGGAAAGATGGTGTGTGGTTGTTATTATCCATAAATTCAGAGTTTTGATTTACCTTACACAACAAAGAGCAATTAACTGAATGCTGCATACCATGTGATGATAATAAGTGCTCCAACCACCAGCATCAGCCACACTACATATATGTTATGTGACTATCAGAATATAGATATAGATGTATAGATATATATGATTTCTCGTAATTTTCCGTACTGTTGAACTTAAGCAATTGTATTCTGCTATGGTCACTTTTTCATAGGTATGGTGTTTAACATGGTCAATCACCAGCTGGTTTTTAGTCTCCTCTTGAACTCTGCTATTAAAATCTAACTCTCATGGTGAGAGTGTCTCCAGATATTGTTATCCACAAGCACATAAAATAGTCTTAATTTCTTTTTTTTTGGGTTGGAAATTTCAAAAATCCAGTATATGTCTTAAGGAAAAACAAGGAAAAGAAAAGTTTGGTGTAAGAGAACAAACTCTGAAACTTCAATGCATCAGTTTTTTAAACTTACCCCCTAAAAGGGCTGGTCTTGACTGAAAGTGTATTTGCTTACTGTGCAAATAGATAGGACAAAAAATTAAATTATTTCTCATCCTCTAAAAATGTTCCTGCTCTGGAAGTTTGGAAATTTATCTATGTTAAAAATCCTATGTCATCTTTTTTTGTGGGTTTTTTGGTTGCTGTGGGGTTTTTTTGTGTGTGTATGTGTGTTTGTGTTGTTTGTATTTGGGACTAAGGAGATTTTGATGCTTCCCATTCACACATGCCCCACATAAATCAAAGGCCAAGTGAAAGCAGGAAACAGAGAAGACCCAGTTAAAGACACAACTTTAGCTTTTGGTAGGGAGTGATTACTGCAAGTGAGGAACAGAACAGATGGGAAAGAACATGCTGATGTTTCCACTGTTCTGATTTTGCTTTCAAAGACCATTTGACACACAGCCAGCTCACTTGTGTATCAGGTCCAGTTACAGGACCCCATTCCTGGCTTAACAATGCTTTCATTTTTCTTCTCCATACCCAGATTTAGCAGACATGTTTTAGGAGGTGGCATTATAGGTTTTAAATGTTACCATTTCATGCCCCATAAAATATAAACGCTGGATACTAAAGGGCTTCTACTGGCATTGATATACATGATATCATTCATAAAACTTACTTGTTTTTTATAAACTAATTTTTTAATTCACGGGTGTATTTGTTCCTATTGTGCCAAGTTGTTTTTCAGTTCTGTACAAAGAATTCAAAGTTAATATTTTCTTAATTTGAAAATGTGAATTGTCCTTAAAAAACAAGAAAAAATAAGGACATAAAAATGCAGTATTCTTTTCCTCAGCAGTAAATTTATATTGCAAAATTTTTGCACTGCCTCTTTTTTTTTTTTCCTCTGAGGTCTGTACTTGGACCAAAAGAAATACTTGATTTGGACAGCTCATGTGCACAGAGAGAAGTCATTGTCCTGTTGCCTTTGTTCCACAATCCTCTGGAGCAGTGTTTGCTATAGTCATATAAACTGCAGTGGTAAACTGCAATATGAAAACATCAAATTTGCGACAACATAATTGTAGGCATGGAACAATAACTGGTCAAGAAACAATTCTCTTGAATGAGGCAATAACTATTTTTAACACGTCAATAAGAACTATTAGTACTCTAAGTAGTGCATCACTAAGGGTCAGATGTAACTGTGCAATGAACGCTGTTACTTTAAAAACACCATGTGAAGAGTTCAGATGTTACAACACTTGAAAGATCTTACTAAGGGGCTTATGTTGAGTTATGGATCCTTTTGCTTCTGACTCATGAGTTTAACTCCAGTTCACACTACTAGTGACAAAATAATGTATAAAGTCAGATCATAACACTGTATTTCATGAATTAAAGGTTTGTGTCCAGTCCCCAAAAATATAGTTTGCGTCGCAGATTGGCCAAATC
>VYZQ01032863.1:0-11200 GCA_013400655.1 Mystacornis crossleyi | reverse complement strand
GGGCCGCGGGTTCGAGGCCGCGCCGGGACAATTCCGGCGGGGCCCGCGCGGGTGGATCGCACCGCGGTTCTGAAACCTCAGGGGTCTGATGCCAAAACGAGTCAAGCTAGGCCGAGCCTCTCACGCTCAATCCGGCCCACATCTTAAAGAAACACAGCCCTGAGTAATACCCGTGCCCAAATCTGTGCCCTGTGATCCCTGAACACGCTCAGGATTAGTCGGGATCCTGCCCAGGGGAAACTGAGGCAGGGGTGCACTAAAATAGGCAAGTTTAGCTTAGAGAATTCAGAAGTGTGGTTCCGTACTGCACTGCAGGACCAAACGTGCTCCTTTACCCCTTTCCCAGCCCAACTTCTGCAACGTCCTGTGATTGAAGACCTTATTATTTAAATAAGAATTAATCTTACTTACCACGCTGCCATTAATGTAATCCATTAAGAAACATGGGCAAAATTACCCCTAAAACTCTCATGAAAAAAACATCCCATGTAACTTCAAACCCCATGAAAACAGAAAATCGACACAAATTTTAATATTTATATATTTTAAATCAAAACACAATTAAATATAGTATGTTTTAAGTACATGAATGCTTGGGTATGAGAGAAATAAGAGGTGGTACATAGTACCAAAAACCTATACACAGCCTTTTTGCTTTTTCATAACAATACAGTGTGTCTCTATACAATCAAATATTGCAACAGAATAACACTTTCTAGTCAATCAAGATATTCTGAACATTGGAAATGATTTGAGTTCTTCGTATAGTGATTTCTTCGCACAAGTTTGAGGAAAAAAGCAATCATTAGAGTAAAAAAAAGACCCAAAATAAAAGTGTTGTATACTAAAACTGCAGCAGTAACTTAACGGTGAGACACTGAGTACTTCTGCTACCCTGCAAAATCAACTTGCTGGGGAAAAAAAAGAGGTGCTGTGTAACATGGTAAGTGTTGACAGTGTCAGGAAGAAGGCCAGAGGTCATTAAAAATTGTTTTTCTTTGTAAACCAAACATCTGGAATTAAGATACTATGTTGGGTGGAGGACAACAAGCGATGGAGAATGGCAGCAATTACTTTTTTTTCCTTGCTCGTGGGATGGTGAGGACAGGAAGTGGAGCAGTCTGCAGAGTCCACCCTGCTCGGAAGGCGGGCTCTGGGAGCAGAGGGGCTGCAGGAGCAGCCCTGGATCTGCCCCGTGCTGGAAGCACAGGAGGGGGGTGTGTGTGTGCAGGTGTAGGAGCTCGACAAGGAGGAGTTCCTGACCCTTCTACACTGCCTTCGAAGTTAATGCAGTTATGAAGTAAAGTACATTTATCTTACAGTTGAATACTCATCTATTTCAAGTAACGGAAAATTAAACTTAGAACTTTCCAGGTCATTCACTGCCAATGGATTCACCCTTCCAGGATGTGCCCCGCGGCCCTTCCAATTCTGTGTTTAAAAATTACAAGTAGTAGAACTAGAAACTACAGCAAAACCTTCCCCTCTGTTGTGGCCTCTGTGTCCCATTCCAGATATTTTGCTTAAAAGTCTTTTTTTGAGACAGGGTCAAGTATTTGTGAAGTCGATCACAGCTTCTCAGTGACACATTCGTAAACTGCATCTTCATCTCAGAACCATCATTATTGTGAATGCCACATACACCAGGAAAAAGTGTTTCTTCACTCTCTACAGTGGAGGTCCAGGATTGCTTCTTTTTCATTCTTCCTTAGAAATGAGGGAGATTCCAGTGCTTTGTTTTTATTGGCTGTGTTAAAGAATCCACCGATAGGCAAAGTTCACTCACTCTCAAAGTGGAAAACCAGATTTCCTGTCCTGGAGTTTCTAAAATCATAGCTGGAAAAGGGAAAAGCAGTTCATTTTACCCTAAAACATCCAAGGTAATTGCTCAGTAGAAAGACACTTTGTGTTTAAAAATGTTAAAGCCAGGTATGTTTGAGTTTGGGGGAGGAAAAAAACCCCAAACCTAATCCAAACACACTCAACCTTTTGATTACTTGCTTAATTGAATCCAGAGCATCTGCAGCCATTTGATATTTCTAAATACTCTGCTGAGCGACCTTTTCATCCAGGCAGACTGGAATTGTATCATTTGCAGCCAAGCTATTAAGTGAAATGATTATACAAGTCACTTAAATGTTACTGCTCTATTAGAAAGAAAACACAGTGAAAACTATGGATCCACCCATTTGGACTGAATAACTGGGCTTTGGCATATGTTTACCTTCAATAACTGAACGTAATGCAAGTTAATTTTTAGAAACTCAGATGCCTGAAAGTCAGAAGTACCAGACATTAACTTGGTAACCTCCTGTCATCAATATTTCACAAGATCCAACTGCTACACCAGAACTGGGGCTTTTCAGACAGAGAATACGTGGGCTGTACAACACTGAACAATATACAACACTAAACCTATGGACAGGGCTACCGTGCCTTTTTCAAGTCTGGAGATGGAATTGTGTAAATGAGTGCACCCAAATTCACAGCTGCTGAGTTTTACTGACACTTCAGGCACAAATACCACTACAGACTAAGGGGAACCAGCAAGTGTGAGCTCACGTAAGGAATTACACTATTCATCCTGCAGCACAAATCACCCTTTTAACTAATTAGGCAGTTTGTAGACTCAACCTAAGACAAGTTTAATGCTTCCACAGGAGAACCACCACAGGCATCTGTTAAGAAATTCCTACATCACACGTAGGCCGAAACACTTCCAACCTTTGTTTCTTCCCCTCATGCTCTGCTGGTTTGAACATTTAGCAGCGTGGGTTTCAGCCACGGGAGGAAGAAAAGTGAAAGCTCTGCTCCTCCCACAGCCCGGCTGGAGCCAGATGAAGACAGGCAGCCTTTCCACCCGCCTACCTTGGTGACCTTCTCTGAAGGCTGCTCACACTGTGCCTGCTGCATGACGTCGTTGACGATCATCTTTGCTATCCTCCAAGCCATCTCTTCTTGAGCCTGAAAAAACAGCCCGAAACACAGATAGCTTCAAGTTCTTAGGAGGAAAACAGTGCTCTCAGCAGAAGGCACAGCCTTGGAGGCAGGGTAAGCTTCACAACTCCATAACCTGTACAAACATATCCCCCCTTGATGGAAACGCACCTGGCTTCCAAATACAGTGTTAACTTCAATTATTGTACTTATGGCTTGATGCAATTTCCAAGAGGGTTAGTGGAGGTTTTAGATTTATCTCTTGGGGATTTGTCCAAGCCCCTCAGAGGAGGAAAAATGCAGCCTGAAATCCATGTGCAGTGGTCACTTCACCTTAAAAATCAAGCAGCACTTCCACCCCTACTTGCAGATATATAAAATCACAATAAGAAAAACCCCGATTGCAAGCACACAATTAGTTCAACCAGCAAGCACTGGCAATGATCAAACTAGTTTCACACATACATGCAATCAAATTATATTTAGCACACAGAGTCTCCCTGTTCTTGGTGCAGCAAAAAGATACTCAGAGATAACAGCCAGGATTAAGAACATCAATACTTTATTTCTCTAAAGTGTGAAGTCACAAGGAGAACGTGAAAGGGGACACACCTCATCTGTGTTTCCTTGAACCCATTTCTTCATTGCTTGTGAAAACATGGACCCTGGTTGAGATAAAAACAGCAAGCAAGGTATGTCAGCAAAGTGAGGCACAAAGCTGATTCCTGTCACCCCTCTGAAGGGTTTGCTCTGCTGGCATTCAGGACATGGAGGAGTGGCAGGAAAGACAAGGGACTGCCTGGAGCCCCTTGGACACGGAGCCTTTCCCAGAGCTGAAAAGCAGCACGAGCAGCAGGTCCCAGCCTGGGTGGGAAGCATGTGGAGAGCTCAGTTCTCTTTCATCTCGAGACCAAAGCTTTGAAGGTTTGATCACCAGCTCAGCTGCTGACGCTTCCGTCCCTGCCAGGTTCCATCGACAGCTCCAACTCCCACAGGCTGCTCATGCTCCCAAGAGTCCAGCTGGACCAGAAAAGCAGAATTTGGATAGGAAACTGGGCCAGAGATGGGTTTTGCCTCAGTTTAGGCCAATCCCCTAAGCATCTCTATTTGGCTTAAAACAGATCTGGAAAGAGCCAAACATTTTGCCTCTCTTAACTGCAGTAGGGAAAGGAGCAGCTCCGCAGATATTTACAGAAATGGAGAGAAAAAGCAAAGCAAACCTTTTGATTTTTTGACATCAGGCTCTGGTTCAGATTCTCTGATGAACTGCCCCAGGTCACTGACTCTTCCAAACGTCATCTTCCTGAGGAGAGGAGTGAAGAACCATGTGGGTGATCAAAAGAACTCTGGCATTATGGGAAGCTATATTTGGCTATATACTTGGCTATATTTTGGAATCAAAGAGGAAGAATAACTAAGAGGAAGAGAAAAAACAATTAGAAATATTTTTCTGGCTGCCATTTTGGTGAAAGAAGCATTCATTCAGTGTTAAATCACACTACCGAAACAAATTTAGTTTCGAATATTAAGACATGGACTAAAGATCTTGCATTTAGACCTACTCTCCATGCAGGAGAACACAGCAAAAATGAAACAGAGGTAAAACATGTAACCAGAAAGAAAACAATACACTGAAAAGAACCTTACCCTGCATATGTTCGTTGATACAAAGATTCTGGATCCAGACTTGCAGCATCTACAATTATTGCTTCATCAAAATTTTTCAGGATTTTAACATTAGCCTTTTTGACATTGGACTACAAATAAAAATTCTAAGTATTAGCGCTCAATGCAGACAACTATCAGCTTCTTAACAAAACTGCAATTTTAGTGCTTTTAACACAGATAAACCTCCATCAAGTCTCTATGCAAGCTTAAAAGAATTAGAGTCTCTCCACAGCCTTGAATTCCCAACTCACAGGACATTGTTTTTAGCAGAGGATGATAAAGTTCTCTGGACAGAGCCAAAGACACAAAGCCCAGGTCAGCACGTGCTGCTGCCTGAGCATTATCAGCCCAACAGATCCGTGCACGCTCGCCCATCACTTGTGAGTCTGGAACATCCCTCTCCTGCTCTTGGTAAGCAATTCCCAAACACAGCTGCCTCCCCCATGCACAGGGAGCAAACATTTATCTTCTGGCCTGGAGTATTTATATAAGATGATGAAAAAAAAGCCAAGGAGACATCAGAGCAGCAGCAGGGAGAGCACAACACACAGCGATCCATTACTGCCTCAGCACGGAACAGGAACCCCGATGGCAGCTCCTTTCCTGCTGCTCTTTACGCAAAAATATGCAGAGACCCAGAGATTCTCCTATTCAGACAAGCAGGAATGCACCCCACAGAAAGCAGCACCTCATTTCCTAAATTGCCCGGCCAATTACCAGCAGTTCCTCCTGCTCAGACGATCAAGCAGCAGGAGGCTTCAAGAACGCAGATTTTATTCCTCACTTCGGAGCTAGGGGAGGAATATTCCCTCCTTGCAAATTAGGAGGTTTAAAAATAGTACAAGCAGGTAATACAGCTTCCAAGTTGCTGGAACCCCAGGACATGACTAACATTGGTGTGGATCCTGGATTTGAAGCTCAGGGTAGCCCTGCAGAGTTCAATAAAAGCAGCTCTTGCTTGGCCCTTCTGCTGTCAGCTGGGCTTGCAGTTTCCAGGCTGCCCTGGTTACAGGTTAGCCAGAATCTGCTGTGTGTTTGAGCAGGTTGATGCCTTCAGCCCTGGAAATGAGTTTATTCTTCAGGACAGAAGATCTGGCACCTTAAAAGAACTGAGCACACAAAGCTTGCATGTTTATATTTAAATCTGATACCATATTCACAAGAGTCGATTTTCACCTGAAGTTGTAACTATGGTATTGATAAAATAATGTTATTTCTAATAAAAAGCATCCTTAGATGCTATGGCATCATGAAAAAGTCTTCAGTAATAGTAACAGCTTAATAAAAACACCACTGATGCAAGAAATAACAGCAGCACAAGGCTTTGGGTACAACAACTACCAGAGACACCCTTCTGACAGAAGTGAGCAGCAGGGAGATTAAACACATCCTAATACAACACAGGCTTTAAATGAAAGTGCAGTGGTGTTCCTTTAGAGGGTAAAAACCCGGATATGGACACAGAAAACCCAAACTGGTACCTGGGAGGCAGAGCCATCCGTGCTCCCTATGGAGTCACTGTCAGGAGAGCTACCAGGGCCATGAATATTCAGTGCAATGTTCCCTCCTGGGAATTCATCTCCTCGTACTGAATGGATGAGGTCATTCAAGTATTTGTAGTAAAGGTTGCTGGACAAGAAACCAGGTAGGAAAACCTGAGGGACAGAAGGAGTCCTCTTTAATCAAGGCTGGTCTGCACAGCTGGAGAAGAACACACAAACATCTCAGTTCTTGTGGAGATGGAACACAAGTAAAAGCATCCACACACGGAATTATTGTGGATTAGCAAGTGCATTGCTCTAAATCTTAATCCTACTGCAAAATGAACAAACCCAACTGCCTATTAATCAAATCCCCCAGTAACTGGAACTGAAGTTTTGGGTTTTTTTCCCCACTCTAGAAACTAAGCTTGACAGCCCAACAGGCTTTACAGTTATTCTGCTTCACTGTTCACAATTCTCTGCAGCTCCAGCATCAAATAATTCAATTCTGGTATCTGGGTATTCCAGACTTACATTATTAACCACAGCACTTGGATTAGACTTGCAAACAACTCCTACTAAGAGGAAGGAAATTTTTCTGAAGATGTGAAATAAGCTGTTGATAGCAATTCACATGGGAGGAAATTCTGTTACTTCCATTAAACTGCAATAATCATCCGAGACAAACATTTCACAGAGCATTAACAGCAGCCAGTGGGTGGTATCTTCAAATCAGGCTGGGGAAAGGAGTCTGGCAGATTTTCCTGAAGCTGTTCTATTATCCAGGTAAAAAGGAAGCCAGGAAAGCAACAGGACAAATCAGGGGTGCTGCAGGGGACACCTGGAACACACCACCTTCACTGAGTGTGAACCCCACTCTGAAGAAGGATCTCACCGTCTCCATGGTTGTCCACGCCTGCCGTAAGGGAGTGGTGAAGCAGTTGGGGAGAGGCCCCCCCTCCCTGCAGATGTTGGATTCAATCTCCAGCCTCACAGAGTCATCAAAGCCCAGAGGATGCGTGGCCTGCAGGGAGAAGTACCTGGGGCATGGAAACACAAAAGGGATTTGCAAACCCCTGCAGGTGCTCCGTGCCCACACCGCAAAAACTTGCACACACCTGGTCCCCACTGACTACACGTGAGACACCCCCCTCCCAGAAACGGTTCTGAGAGCCCAGCCCTGAAACACAGGTGAAAAACAGAGAATGGGAAACAGGAATGGAGCAGGAAACACCCAGAACTCTGAAGCAGCATTGGCTCTACTGTTCACACCCTTGCAAACTGAGTTTGAGGATGGGGGAACGACCAATGAACCTCAGAGTGAAGCGTTTGCTTCCTCGCCAGTTATTATTTCCTCCTTGGGTAACAACTCAACTTGTGGTAGAGCCTCACACTTAAGAACAAACATTTCCTGGAAGCAGTTGTGCTGTCTGTCTCCCAGCTGTCTTATTGCTAAGGTGAAGCACAAAATACAGCAGCAAAGTTCCTCTCCTGAGAGTGGAAGTCTGATATTATAAAGGATCTGATTGCTTCCTTAAAAAAAGGAAATATTTCACAGCACTAAGAACAAGCACTACTTGGCTTTTATTATGTGTGAGAACAGTTTCTACAGCCTACTTTATATGGATAACAGTATCTGAACATTAAGGTTTTTCTGCAGTGCTGTATCTGCTATTAGGCTTAAACCCTTTCCATTTTCAAATGTCAGCCAATCAGCTTTGATATTTCATAACCAAACAAACTCAAGCAATCAAGTCCTGAAAATTCTGAATTACGTTTAAGAATGGAACCCTTGTAAGGATTTCTCCTCACGTGCATCAAAAAATCTGAAAAGTTCACGTGATGATGAACATCAAATGCCACTTGGATAAAATGCACCTCAGCAGAACAGCACAAGAGTGCAGACAAGTTCCTTTTGCACAGCACAACACAAAACCACAAGTACAGAAAGAAAGAATTCTGGAACTCCCTCACTTGTCATACAAAATCATGGCATCGTTCTGTGCTTCTTGCCCATCATACTGGCCTTTTTTGGCAGCAAGTTGAGACTGGAAGTTATCTGCTGCCAACCAGAACTGCAACACATTAACTGCATCTTCCTTCTCCATGTACTGGAAGGGAGAAAAAAGAGGAGAGATTAAAGAAATTTTAGCAATATAATTTTAATAATTTTTTAACCTCCTTCTTCCCATTTAGAACAAGAAACATAGTCCATATATTAGTGATGCAAAATTGTCACCAAGACACAACATTCTGAATTTCTGTTTCCCACTTGGATAAAATGCTGGGAGAAAAAAACAAAAACAAAACCAAACAACAACAACAACAACAAAAAAACCAACCAACCAACCAAACAAACAACCAAACGAGAACTTCTGACATTTCTTTTCTGTACTCATTTTTACACTTAGTGTCCAAAAAACTATTTGTCTCATACCAGGACAGGAAACACCATTTTCATGCTACATTTAGCTTACACTGAGCTCAGCACATTGTCTCAGCTTCCCAAGCTGCAGTTTCAAACTACATCAGCTTGTGAGACTGTCAGGACAAGTATGTCAAGAGCTGACTTCTTAAAGGTGCAGGAGCCTGAAACTGTGAGCTCCTGTATTTAACCTATCACATCCCCAACGGGGCCCTCTGCACGTAACACTGGGGAATGATTTGTTATCTGTAATAGCACCTCGGCTTTCAAGGCCAGCACAGGGTGAAGATCCAGATGATGTAGAAGTCAAAGCTTCTACAAAGCACAGAGGCTCTGAGAAGCACTCATTAAATGGAGAGGAAGTCACAAGTACTCATTCCACAACCCAGTGGACAGGTCTGAACATTTGAATTAGTTCTACACGGGGGCAGGAAAAAGTTCAATGCATTTGCTCTCAGAAAAAGACACACCTTGGGGTTTTTATTATATTTAGAATCACAGAGTCACAGAATTGTTTGGGTGGGATGAGACCTTAAAAATTATCCAGTTTCAACCCTCTGCCATGGGCAGGGACACCTCCCACTATCCCAGGTTGCTCCATGCCCTGTCCAGCCTGGCCTTGGGCACTTCCAGGGATGGGGCAGCCACAGCTGCTCTGGGCACCCTGTGCCAGCCTCCCCACCCTCACTGGGAACGATTCCTTCCTAACATCCAAACTAAAGCCATCAAGGAATCAACAGATTTTTTTCATTTGCTAGAAAGGGATCTAAAAGCAAACCCAAATGTTGACACTCACCTCAGAGAAGTAGAACAGGGCTGACTCACAGAACAGAATGTCAGCCAGATACACAGTCCCGCTGGTCAGCACCTCAATCTGGTATTTGCAGAAATGGTGACTCCGCAAAAACTCACTAAAGTGCCTGCACAGAGACAGGGCAATCAGTTACCAGGGTCAGCAGCATCCAAGGCACCCTCAGCACCAGTTAGCTCTTGCCCAGAACTCTGATACTTTTGGTTGGATAAAAGCAAAACAAGCAAGGAACAGGGCAGGTTGGAAAATGGCACAAGAAAGAGATAAAGAACACAACAACAGTGTGAACAGCCAAGTTCAGCAAGAACAGATTCGGAGGAGGGGATCTGGGCAGTTTCAAATACAGAGGACAGCACAGAGAAATGCTGATACGGTTTTGTCTCCACAAACATTTTTAGCAGAACCTTTAGGACAAGAGACACAAGAACCCAAACCACTGCATCAACTTACTCTTGTTCCATGGCATTAAACACTATGGACTGTGCTGTAACAAAGCAGTTGGGATCCACTTGGCCGTCTTCCCCACAGATCTTTGCTGCAAAGAAATATCAGGTTAATTTTAACATGGCTGATGGAGCTGAAAGGCACAAGCAAGGACTAGTTAATGAAAAATTGCAGTTCAAATCCACCAGAATCAGCTGGTTCTGACCGAGCAAAGAGCTTTCAGTACTGCAGGTGGCCAAATGATAATAACATGGCTAAAGTATTTGATTGAGACTCATAGCTGGATCCCCTCCGTAACTACCAAGAATTCTTTCCCTAATTTAAACAAAGTCTCTGGAAGTTTTTCTGAGGACATTCACAGCACTGCTGAAGGTCAGATCCAGTGCTACATGTAATCTCCTATCTTTTTACAGCTGCCTTTAAAATTCACAAAAATAAAGATAAATACAAGTGTGTGATGTATTAGAGACATTTTTATGGGGACAGAGCAGCTCTGAAATGAGGAAGCAGTTATTCATTCTTACCAACTATGTCATTTCTCATTGCTTCTGTAATAGGGATTGGTTTAGCAGCATCTGGAGAAATATATTTGGTAAAAGTACTAACTGCATCCCGTTCTATACCTGCGGGGAAGAAACACAGAATCAAACTTGGAATTCCTTGGCTGAGTGAGTAACAAACGTCTGCTCTTCAGAAAAGCAGGTGTCTAATTCTCAGTGATGCTTCCTCCCAGGAATTCACATTCTGCTCCTGACCAGCTGCAGGGGCCATGTGAGCTCCAGCCAGGTCACAGCAAACCCAGCATGGACTGACTAAGATGGAATAAAACAACATAGCTCCAAATTTTCCCTACCACCACACAAGGCAGCACCCACTTCCTCAGCTGCACACCGTGGTCCCAGAAGTAACACCTTTCAGGCAAGTGAAGTTCCCAATTTTTAGCTCTCAAAAGAGAAAAGAAATCACTTGCATTATAAAGGAATTACAAAGGAAAAAAAGCTTAAAATGGGATGCCTCAAATGCTTTGCACATCATCTTTGAGACTTGGGATTCTACTCTGGAAGACAGAAAAAAATTACACTCAAATTCTTTTCCAATTTCTCAAAAACAACCCTGTGTTTTCAGATTTTTTTTAGACGTAGAAAGCAGAGGTGCTTTCATGACTTTTTCCTGGTTTAAGTGACTTTGGGGCTGAGGTTACGTGTTGTGGAGGCACATGATAAATAACTACATGAGACAGACAAACAGCAAGAGAAAGGGACGCAACACAAGGGAACAGTTGGGCAAACAAAAGGAACCAATGTGAAGAAAGAAGTGTTTCCTTTTTGTCTGCAGACTTGCACAAGTGAGGGAGGACTGAGTAGATGCAAAGTAGAGAAACGTGTTACTGTGCATGTAGCTCACTACCAAAAGGAAATATTTTAATTTCATCCT
>VYZQ01032861.1:2353-16264 GCA_013400655.1 Mystacornis crossleyi | reverse complement strand
TTTCTGTTATATTACAACTGTTTAAATGTGAACCTTGTTTTACCCTGAAATTTCTTTACATTTTCCTCAGTGAATCCATATTCCACTTATACACATAGCTAAATTTCATGTGTTTGGCATTTAAAGCAGCATCAAACCACGACATTTCCTAATTCTCTTTTCTGTTTTGCATCCTGCTCCATTTGTAGCACTTCTGATGAATTGTGCTCATAAGTTATGCAGGACAAATGGGTAACTTTTCTTCTTAGCAAGTCTTTGTATGTCTGTTTTTATTACAAGAATAAATACATGGAATCAATGACCTTGTTGGTAATATTTGTTACTTTATGTTTGTTAATGTCTTTGCATTAGAAACAAAATACAAGTTATTTTTCTCTGAATTTGCATTATTTTATAAGGCAGTGTGACCAGGAAAAGAAACAGTAACCACATACTACAGAAATGTCATGACACTGCAATGTTACTTGCAATATTTTCTCAACTTTTCTTGATATCTCTGAGTTATATATTGAAGAGGTGCCCCCCCCCCCGCGGGGGGGATGAGCATGAGTGGATGGGTGGGGCACGGGGTTTATCTGTCCCTGTTGCCTTGGTCATGTGTACCCCAAATCCTGTCCCCTATTGGTCACTTTGAATGTAGCCCACGGGAATCCTGTACTTAAGGGGGTGTTCACGGGACCCCGGGGGGAAGTTGTTCCAGACCTGTTCTGGGGGCAGGTCGCTGTCGGAGTCCCTGCTGGGCTCCGGCCATGTGCGGCCAGGGGGAATAAAATCTGGAAACATCTATCAAATATCGTCTCCTTGATTCTTCCACGGGCCAAGGCTGTCTCCCAGGGAAAGGCTGCAGCCACCCCACTGCAACAATATATGACTTTAATTTGGAAAAAACTCTGGTGGTTTTCTTTGTATAAAGTTTTTTTAACTGCCACATCGAGTTTCAGAATTTTTACATTTCTGGTAACTCGAGCTTTGCAAGCATTTTCAATATGACTTAAAGAAACTTTTTCTCATATCTAATTAGTAAGTAGCAAGGGAAGGGAATGGTCACTTTAATACTTTGCTCACTTTTCTAGCTTAATTTTGTAATCAGAGACCAGGAATATCTTTAGTTTTCTGATTATAGGCAGGTCTGGGAGTCACATTGCAGGGTTTTGTCGCTGTTGAGTTTGGGGACGGCGAAAAATGACGGCATAAAGTTCAGATGAAAAAAGCCGTTTATTAAGAGAATTTTGCCCCTTATATAATCAGGGTCACTAGAGCAGGGCACAGTTATTGGTTCTTGGGTGAACACCTCTTTAGCATCATTGGTTAGTTACAACAACGCCCAAGAATAACAAGTTGGAACAACAAGATGTAAAAAACACCACCTGAAAAATATAGTTTACAAAAGCACATAAGATAGTTTACATAAACTTCTCCTGGTTCTCAGCTCCGTGCTATGAGAAAAGTAATTCTCTCTCATAAACAAGGCTGTGCGCTGGAGAATTTCTCTCTGGTCAAGCTTTTCAGTGTCCACAGGGTTTCACTTTACTGTCCCTCAAATATATTCTCAAGTGGTTAGACAATTATGCTGAAGAACTATTGTACAATAAAATAACCACCTATATGGAAATTTTGGGAATGATTAGTAGTGACCTTGTGCTGAATTACAGAGAGGCTAAAGAAAGGCCTTCTGAAAACAGTGAAAGAGCTCTCAATTTAGATATTGTTAAAAATGGTTCAAAGACGCAGTAAACGGAATGTCAGAGAAATACAAATGAAATTTTCAGTAGTGGATAAACGCCACAACCAGCCTATAATCTCACTAAGCAGCTTTGAAACAGAGTAAACAGAGAAAGAGAGAACAGCTAAGCTGTAGAGACAACCACTCGTATAACAAAGGTCTGAGTAAAAGGTCTCTGTATTTCATTCAACCTATACTTAAATGATAAGGGAAAAAGTAAATACATGAGCTTAGCAGGACATACATTTAAATTAATGTTCAACAATAGGGATCATGTTTTTTTTCCTATGGGTTTGAGAGAAAGGAAACATTTTATGGAGTCTTCATCTATTTTGTAAATTCAGCTGTGAAAATTAGCTGCTTCTATCACACAATTGATTTCAGGATAATAAATGTCCCATTCATTTATGTAAGATTAATAGTTAATAGTTCTGGACTGATATTGACACTGCAATGTTTACTGAGAAATACTTATTAACTGCAATGCATTAAAAAGAGAAATTAAAGTATTATTCTATTATGGCAGGGGAACATTACTAAATGCTGTTGATAAATATACTTTCAAGAAAGCAGTATAGGCATAAGCTGTTTAAAAAACATATTTTATTCTCAAGCTCTTCAAAAAGAATTTCAAATGAAGCAGTGAGAAATATCAACATGTTTACTAATAAAAAATAGTATTCAGTGGAAGAGCAAACTTGTAGGAAAACAAACTTTCAGTTATTTCAGGAATTAAGGAAAACTGTCCTCAGCAATAAAGAAGGTGAACGGAGCTGTCAGACCTTCAAGGACTGTTGTTTTAGAACTCAAGAACTCTTGATTACTATGTGTAAGGAAGGCAGGAGACCAGCATGGCTAAGTAAAGGCACCTTGGTCAAATATAGGTGTAAGAAGGAAATACACAGGAAATGGAATCAGAGACGTGTTGTATGGAGAATACAGGGATGTTGCCTAGATGTGTAAAGATCAGGAAAGATAGACACAGTTGGAGTTTAGTTGGAGCTGAATTTGGGGATGTGAAGGTTATCAAGAAAGACTTTTACAGGAATTTGCCCAGAAAAGGATGATTAAAGAAAAATGTACCCACTCAGGTAAATAACTCTGGAGAACTAGTAAAAACACATTAGTTACAGAAGGCTGAAGTACTTTTTTTTTGCCACAGCATTCAACAATAATTTCTCTTCCCACATTTTTCAAATTCCCAAACCTCAAAATAGGAATTAAAGGAATGAAGTCCTTCCCCTCATCCCAGGAGAAGATTAGGATTGAGACCACCTGAAGAACCTGAACATACAGAAGTTCCTGGGATCTGACAACATGCATCACATGGTCCTAAGGGAGTTGGCTGACAGAGTTGTCAAGATTTTCTCCATGCTATTTGAAAAGTCATGGCAGTTGGGTCAGTCTCCTGTGACTGGAAAATGAGAAATATCATGTCCATTGTAAAAAAAAAAACATTAAAATTTTACAGAATCACAGAACATACTGAGTTGGAAGGAATCCACAAGGATCATCAGGTCCAACTTCTGGCCCTGCACAACATCATTCCCAGGATTCACACTATGTACCTAAGAACAAATACTTCTTCAGTTCTGTCAGGCTTGGTTCTCTGACCGCTTCCCTGGGGACTCTGTTCCAGTGCCCAACCCTCCTCTGGATAAGAACCTTTTTTTAATATCCAGCCTAAACATCCCCTGACACAACTTCAGGCCATATCTGGTACTTCTTTCACATTCCTGTATACCTAGGATCTTCTATTCCCCTTTGCAAACAGATTTTTTGGTAGAGAAAACGATAATGTAACTTGAAAATGTGTTATGTGAACAGAAAAAATTGAATATGTGTACATATATAAGCATTTTGGGTTTGTGTGTCCACTGCTGGAAATTATTCAAGTAAAACATACAGAAACATAAAAAAGAAAGAAAATACTTGCAGTAGTTTTATTTGTCAAAATACCTGCTCTTCTTTCACTGTTAAAATATTTCAGTGCTCATGGAAGAACTAGGAACTACAAAGGAAAATGTAGAGCTTAGCGAAGGGTAGAATTCGTAAAAATGAATTAACACTTTAGTCTAACATTTTACTGTAAAGATGAGTAATTTGCACCCAGTACACATTGAACTCCATGTTTTCCAGAGAGTAAAGGTATTCAGACAGTCTGAATTTAGATTATATTTTTCCCTGCCTTTGAGGATCTTTCTTTCATCCACTGGGAGACTCTAGGAAGTTGACTTAGAATCTAAATATAACTCCACAGAGTAAAGGATGGTACATCTGTGTAAACACCTTACTGTGGCTTTAAATATTACCTCAATGTGTGGCAGTTTACAGTCTAAACATTAACATAAGAATGAATTCTTTGAAGTGTGAAAGTAAAAAGCATATTAAAATACTTGGGAAAACTATGAAAGCACATACACCAGTGTGTAAACTATTGGATGAATATAACTCCTCAGGACATTAGATGAAAGATTGATATAGACAAGGTAGTCTGAAAATTTTCTTTTAAAAAAGCAATTAAAGGATAAAAATTTCAGGTGGAACTTACTGCTGCAGCTTTCTCTTTTCTCTCATCACACAATTTTGGGTTGATAGGCTTGACTTTATAATAAACAAGCTGCTTAAGTCAAAATTTTATCACCTTCTCTCCTGTGATCATAATGCCTAATTCTTAAGGTTTATTGTGATTCAACTAATTTTAAACAGAAACTGCAATTAAACAATAATAAAAATTCAATTTTTTCAACTACAGCAATAAAAAGTAAACTGCCAAGCAGAAGCTTCTTAACCCTATGAATCTGTAGTTTTCTCCCACTTCTGCTCCCAAGATTATAAATATTCTAATTCTTCAAAAGTCACTATTCTTAGTTATATAACAAACTTGTATCCATTTTCACAGAGATATCATGTCAAACACATTTTTATTCTTTTAAAAGCACTTATTATTAAACCATTTTTATACTGACTTTGTGCATCTCAAGTCAGGACTTGTGTTGAAACTTCCTCATCAGTTGTGTTTCCAGCAACTGAATATCTCCTAAATAACATTGTATCAAAGTAAAAAAAAAAGGCCCCCACCAACAGAGAAACAAATAAAATTTCAGCAAAAGAACCAAGCCTTATGAAGTTTAGTACAAAATGTGATGAAAAGAGAAGAAAAAGCCATTTCTGAGTGGTTTACTTGACCTGAAAGATTGTTTTTTTTCTTTATTTTGTGTTTAAGTTTCAGACCAATGTGTTTCTTCTTGTATTTTGAGTGAATATGTGAAACATGTGGAGTTCATTTTACTATAGGTATGGAAGAGATTCTTTTTAAATAACAATGCACAAAATCATTAGAATATTCATCATGCTATTACAATGCACTACTTGAAGTAAAACACAAAATATTGCTCTTTTGCTTACAAATGTGTCTTAACAACTTCCAGTAATGCAAAAAGCATGTGTGTGGCTCAAGAATTTTACAGTCTTACATAGAAAAGACCTAACTGTATGAAATATAGGTGTTAAAATACCCAAACTACAATAACTTTTGATGTTAGAAAATTTATAAAAAAGATAGAATTTTGCCAGTAACAGCAATAACAGCTGCTTTAACAGCATCACAATTATCAGATAATTCCAATTGAATTCTAATGCAAAACAGTTAAACACATCAGTATTGGAAAGGGAGTAATAGAATCTGAAGTTTATGATTGATCCCTGCTGTGTGTCAAGGTCTTGCTTCCAGCTCTAATGAATGCAGTTCTGAATTTAAATTTTATACTCTTTGGTTTTCTCTGGCAAATAGAATATTGATATAATGAACTAAAGTCTTTATATACATAAAACAGCACTGATTTTAACTGTCTTTCTAAGAAGTCTGTTTTGGAACAAATTTTTCTAAGAAGATTTGATAAGGAGATTTTATTTCGGCACCTCAGGCTAAGCAATTGACAATGCATGTATCAACGTTAGTAATTTTTGGAATTAATTCTATCTTTTTGCCAATATATAATTTTTTGTTATGGCTTCCAAATTTTGCCTGACAATGCCAGTTTTATTTCCAAGCAGTTAGCAGAAACCCTGTCACTAGTTCAGTGACATAAAATGCAGATACTTTCTGTAAAAAATGTGTTTACTATCCAGGATGAAATTCATTACCTTGCACTGGGCTCACAAAAGTTCTCTCTCACCCTGCTTAACCACAAGCTAAAGTTTTACATTGTGTATGTGTCCTTGTGGGGACCCTGTGAGCTGAAATAAACACCAGCATGAACAACTAGGGACAGTATGGCCCAGTAGCAATAACGCTGCCTGTGGGACAAATGAGTACATGGAACAGCCCATGAACAAAACTGATTAACTCCTTTTACTTTAAATGCAGTTGTGCTCAGAAAACTGACTCTTAAAATATCAGTTTTGAATGTGTCACTCATGTTTTACATATTCAGTTTTTGAATATGTATGTAATTCAGATACCTACATCCTCCTTGTGAGACTTGAAAGACACACAGGACACACTAGATGGGTTTGTTCTTTCAATTCCATAGATTCTTGCAGTTTCCAACACAGAAAATAGAAGTTCTGCTAGGAAACAGAGCTAGAAAATTTCCCTCATATTAATCTGACACACAATTTGTCTAGGGGATTATAATTTCTGAGTACACTTGATATTAATTTTGGAGAAGCAGGTAATCTTTGACATATTGCAGACCGAGAACATCTTGTTTCTGTAATTAGGGACTGAGATTTAGAACTGTGTTGCAGTCAGATGCAACCTTCCTAGAGACTGTCGTGCAAGTGGAAAAGAATAAGGAATGATCTTTGCATATGTTTTTTCATAGGTGTTTATTTTTCAACACAGCCAGCGGCCAGGCTGGGAACAAGCACGAGACTCATGAGAAAACTCCAGTGTAAAGCTAGAATCACGGGGGTGGGGGAAACATTTGGGACCAACAGGGACACAGAACCTAGGTACATTACCATAACAAAGCAGAGGTTCCTGCCGCAGGAGCCCCGTGTGGCCCAGGGTATGCCCCTCTCCAGGGTCCCATCCTCAAAGGGGCATGGTGGGGGGGCCCACAGGGGGGGAATCCCCACATCTCACCCTTTCTGTTTTTATTAAGAAGGTTTCTCTCAAGGATTCTAAAGCTCACCATTTGAAACAACTGAATAAACACAAAATGACAAAAAAAAATTTCAAAAGAATGCAAGCCACTCTTTGAGTCCCCAGTGTCCAAACAGAATTTTTTCTGGAGCATTCCAGAGCTGGCAGAAGAGAGATGGGGGATCTCTGAGCACACCTCATCAGGAAACAGAGTCAGGAGAGGGTGTCTTCCATAGGGGTTGGTTTTCTGCTGGTGTTAGCAGTATGTTCAGTTGTTATTGAGCCTGTGTGAGGTACTTTGAGAATGCTGTGCCTGTTGGTACTTCAAGCAAAGATAGTTAGTTCTTAAAAGAAAAAGAGTTGTTGCTCTTAGGGGGTTTTCTTTCGCTTCCCTCCCATTTTTATCCCCTCCTCTGTGGAAAAGCATGGTTTTGGGAGGGAGACCATGGAGGGGGAAAACGGGGTAGGAATTTGTGGAAACATAAACTGGGGATAATAGAAATTGGGCAAACCCAGAAAGGGGTTCATCTTATCTGGTATAGGATAACAGGGAAAGGTAGGATGGAGGTAGGGTAATTGTAGGAGTTGGTGGTAGGCTTTCAAAGGTATGTGACTTAGCCTTTTGTGACGTGTTGTTGTCACAGGGGTCAGTTTCTGGTTGTTCTGCTTTGTTTTCACTTCCAGGTTGTTGTTCTGGTGTGGAGGGCTTTTTCGGTGTGGGTCTTGTGTAGGATGATTGCGATCTGCTGCATGTTTGCTGCCTCTTACTGGAATTCCACGAGGTCCTGTAACGTTAGCTGCTTGGGGGTCTTTTGTTCCTTGTATTATGTCAAATTCCACAATTTCTCCATCCCCCACGCTTTTACCCACAGAGGTATTTTTTGGGGTTATTCTTTTTAATCGCAGTTCAACAAATGAGCACATCTTCTTGGGTGTCATACCAAGTTACGAAACCGTAATGTTGTTTTACACTGAACCATTTTACAGATCCCAAAACCTTTGTTGCAATGACTTCCCCTCTCATGGGTCTGCGTTCATGCTGTTGGTGCTGGCCCTGGGTGGCCGCTGCCTCGCCGGCCCCAATGCCTCCGCAGTGCCCCCACACTGCCACCACCCTGCACCCCGCGAGTGGCTCTGCTTCGGTGCATGTCTGGGATTGGCGCGTCCCCGTGCCGCCATTGGCGCCAGCCCTGTGCTCCCAGAGGGCCCGGGGGAATGAGAAAGTGCCACCGCTGCCCCTACACTGCTGGTTGGGGCGCTTTAGAGGTTGTGGCCGCAGCTGGCTGCGCCGGCAGGCAGTGGCGGGGATGCCGCTGTCACCTTCGTGCCGCGCCGCTTTTCATGTTGCCGTGGTAACCACTGCTGGCTCTGCAAAACTCTCCAAGCCACGTGCTTGGAGCAGGCTCCCACGTGGGCCCCCCCCCCCCGCCCCCGCCTCTGCAAACAGCTGGGGCAGCGGCAAGGGCAGCTTTGCCTGCTGGTTCCTGATTCCTGTTTCTCCTTGCTGTGGCGCGAGATTGGCGGGGTCAGCGCCACGGGGTTGTCCGGGGCTGCGTGGAAAAGGGCTCCGAGATAGGGGCAGAGTCCACAGCAGGACACAGGCCCCCAAGGGGGCTGGGCACATCCAGTGCTAGCACGTCTGCCGCTGCGGCAAGGAGCGGAGTGGGAGACCCCGGGGCTGCACTCACGCGGTTTTGTGACTGCTGCATGATCTCGACCATGGTGTGGTGGCCATCTTCTGCCATAGGGGCAGGGACAGGAGAAATGGGAGAAGAAAAAGCACCCTCCATATGTTCCCAGTGATTCCAAGCAGCTTGTTGGTTAAGATAGAAAATGTCCTCCATTGGTTTTTGTTTTTCCCAATGCGCCTATATCTCTGTCCAAACTTCCCATTGAAAATCTTCTGTCAAAATTAAGTCCCAAGAGACATAAGGAAAATTCTTAAACAACCAGTCAACATAGTGTTTCAATCCTTCCTGAGTATAACTCAAGTTCTCCCGAACAAGGGCTTTTTCCATTTGGAGATAAAGTTCCCTCTGTGGTTCTGGCATTTCCTCCATAGCCATGACTTCTTCCACTGCCTGAGTGCGAACAGCAAAACAAAGGCACGAAGAGAGATCCAGGGAATTTTTTACTCACGGAATTTCTGGGGATCTTCAGAATCTTGGCTGTTCCTCCATTCAGAGTCGCTCTGCTAGGATGTTGAGCTGTCTCCAGGGTTGATGGTTAGGCTGACCATGATTCTCCACCATCTGTTGCAGTCAGATGCAATCTTCCTGGAGACAGTTGTGCCAGTGGGAAAGAATAAGGAGTGATCTTTGCGTATGTTTTTTCATAGGTGTTTATTTTTCAACCCAGCCGGCCGCCAGGCTGGGAGCAAGCACGAGACTCATGGGAAAACTCCAGTGTAAAGCTAGAATCACGGGGGTGGGGGAAACATTTGGGACCAACAGGGACACAGAACCTAGATACATTACCATAATAATGCAGAGGTTCCTGCCGCAGGAGCCCCGTGTGGCCCAGAGTATGCCCCCCACCAGGGCCCCATCCTCCCAGAGGGAGGGGAAGGCCCCACAGTGGGGGAACCTCCACAGAACTGTCTGGAAATCCAGGATATTTTTTTCTTTTTTTGCTACTGCTGTGGAACTTTTGGTGAGACTTTAAATTTTCCTCACTCTATTTAAACAAGAAAAATTTAGCAAACTACTTTCCCTGTTGTTTTTTCCCATCTCCTGGCTATAAAAACTGACTGTGTTTTCCTGAGACACTGGCTGCTGATAATGAATGCTTTTAGAATGAATTTTTCAGCATTTATTTTTAATTGAATACTTTTTAAGTTCTTGAGACTTGCATTTTATGATTTAGTGGTTTATGTGTTGCAGTGGTAGTGCTGGATTGACAGTTGGACTTGATGATCTTAAAGGTCTCTTCCAACCCTGATGATTCTGTGATAACAAAGCCATTTTTTGGTTGATCTCAATCTTTTGATGAATGTGCAAAAAGTAAAATAATATGATTTTCACCAAGACTTTTTCTTGATTTAGAGTGTAGCCTGTTTCATAGTCCACTCTGTTGTTTGTTTGCTGCAGTTATTCAATAAGCCTAAATAAGGTTTTTAGGTGAAATATTTGTGAATACTTCTTCTTTAATCAGACTACAGCTACAATTAGTAGCTCTGATTACTTAAACAGTGAGTTTTATACAGATAAACCTTATTTGATCTCATTGATTAAACTGAAATTTTTAAACATTCAGAGACAGCAGAGAACTACTGAAGTAAACTTAAGGAAACCCATGAAATTTAATAGACATTTCTTGGAAGACTGAAGAATTATAGATACAGATGTTGTTCTATAATATATATGTACATTTTTTGATTTCCAAAAGTTATTACTGAATATACAGCACATAAAGGACCAATTTTTAAAATTTTGATCTTGGGGATCTTTGATGACATTTTATCAAAAAGAATGTTGTGTATTGGAGATGCCAATGTATATCTGGATACCTGTGAAATGGTTTTTGATGAAGTTGGATTTGGCTCAACACTTTAAAAATCAAGTGAATAATAAAGCAAAACAAAACCCACATATGCCTTTAAAAGTATGCGAATATGCATTTTGTGCTTTTCCCAGCCTAAGGTCAATGCTTGTGTGGAAAGTGCCCATATAGTGCACTGAGTCAAAGAGCTTCAGGGAATGACAGTCTTACCTAAATACTTCAGTGACTTTTCGTCACCAAACAGCTCTTCAAATGCAGAATACTGCTAAGTCTTCATTGCTATATAATTTTTTCTGTTTTAAATGTGTATTTATGCAGTAAAATCTTAATGAAGTAAAATCTTTCCCTATTCTTTTTACTTCTCTTCCATTTGATGTTCAAGAATTTCTGAAATAGTTTATATAATCAATGTTCCTAAGTAGGTGTTTGGTGCTAAGGTCTGTCTGCACTAAGAATTGCATTCTAGGGCAGATTCTAGTATATTTATCTGTGAATTCCTGGATTATATATTTTAATGACTAAATGATGATGATCTAATTTTATTAGCTGTTTCATCACAAGACAGATTATTACAGAAAGCATTGTTTTGCCATATTGTGCAAAATAATCAGCTTCCTGGATTTCTATAAATATGTTATTATCTTATTTTACAGATAATAGTTTCAATGAAAGTTTTAGAAAATCTTGATATATGAGCTGTTGCTTACTTGTGACAGTTGCTCAACTGTTGCTCAGCCTTCTAAATCTATACTACCTAAGAGTTTAAGAATCTTCAACAAGTGTTTTTAAGGCCTGACTACAATTGCTTGGTTATTTTGGAAAAGATACTAGCCAGAACAGTGAAAATGTATTTCCCTGTGGGTATTGCACTTCTTTCACTAGAAAGATAACCTGCATTCATTTTTTCGTCTTCTAAAGGGATTGATTTGATAGTTTATCACTTTTGCATTAAATTTGAGATTTCCGTTCAGTTTGGTGAGGTGCACAATACTCAAATACTGGCTACTACCCCACTTGTGCAAAAACGTTCACCTAACATAGAACTCTAAGAGTCTTCCTAGGAGAGAGAGGACAGACATGAATACTTCCAGGCTGTCCCCAGTCACAGTTTCTTTTGGCATTTGGTTTTTGTAAATAATTTATATTTCACATTAACAACCATTAAACAAAGGATGCTTTATTTTTTCTTAAAACTTATTCTTACTCAAAGTCTTTCTCTGCATACTTGCTTTATTTATGAAGAAAAAAACCCTTTAGTTATTTATTTTTCAAAGTTTTCAAAGAGAAATAGGCCATCTCCAAGATTTTAGGTTCATACACAAAGCTGAATGAAGTAGTACATACTTAGGATTTCCATTCAATTTTCATCCCTCTGAGTGCTGAGATAAAATTGAAACACATACATAATGCTCTTAAGTCTGATAAGGAATTTATTATACTGTGTTGGAACTAAATTAGGGCAGAGGAGGAACTTCATTCGTTGCAGCATTCTAAATTTTTAAACTTTCTTCAAAGATTTTTTTTCGTTGCTTTCTCCATAATTCTTCTTTCCTCTTGCTCAGCTATGTCTGTGTTAATATCTGGCTGTGACTAAAGCCAGCCAAAAGAGTATTCAGTGCTTCTCTTTGTAAAATATATTATTTTAGGCACAATCCTGGGAGAATAGACTATGGAATTTTGTATCATCTGTCAAAGCATTTATGTCCTATCAGATGATATTTTGTCATATCAGATGACAAAAAGATAGACTAACCCTGTTGCTATAGAACAATGTATTTTTTTAAAATAAGAATCCCTGAACAACAAAAATAAATCTTTATCATTTCACTGCAAAATTTTGTTATCATATTATTTTATGATTTGGCTAGCACAGTTTAGATGTCTACCTTTGATTAGGTTTATTGACACAGGTAAAGTGAATCCCACTTTTTATTACATTTTTTCATCATACATATTTATGCCATCAGCTTCTCTTCTGCATAGGGAATCTCTTCCTCCAGCATCTATTCTGGTGCCTCCCAAGGAAGAAAAGGATTGTTAGGTAGTTTTACGGTCTAATGGATCATTTAAAAAACCCCAACAAATAAACAAACTATTGTTTGAATTCTCAGAGTGACTTTTCACAAAAATCTATGTTTTGGAACTTCTGCTAACAAAAGACACATTTAATGTATGCTTATTTTAATCTATCAGTCTGTCAGAAAAGCACATGGGATTATACTTTAGAGCTGAGGAAACAGCTATTAGTATATAGCTGGTAGATAATTTGAGGGATAGTATACTGTGGCTGCAGAATTTGTAAACTTTGAGAATTTGCCTGGGCTATTTTGATTGCAATTGGTATATTTAATAGTGGCATGCATTTATGATGCAAAGCAATCAACTGCCATTTCTACATTGAAAATGTTTACTATTTGTTGTACTAAAAATAAGCATGAACTTATCAATCAAACTACCTTTTAAAGACTGGTATCACTTGCTCTGAAAGTCAAATTGCTTATCTTTAATACTGTTTTTACTGAAATTTTTGTTGTCATTATTTTAGTGGTTTGCAAAAAAGAAATTAAGAAATGAGTTAGCAGATGAAAAATTAACCTAGTTTGCCAGTTCATCTTCATTTCTTTTGAATTTTGACTTTATTTTGTGTCCTTTGTTTTCCCTAGAATTCTGGCCTAATTTTCAGAAGACTTGAATCATAAATTCTTTTAACATAAAAAACCAAAAGATAGGTGGATGCCAAGATGCCTTCCACACCCCAGCCTGTCCCAGCTGTAAAACACCCTGCCTTGGTTTCCTCCACTATGAAGAGGCAGTGCTAAACAACTATAATTGCACAGACAGAACGTTCAAACTGTGGCAAAAGATGCCACATTAAGATGGGCAAGGAATTTGGTAAGCTAACAGGATTCTGAAGTAAATCTAAACTTTTGAGTACTGAAATTCAGATTAAAAGAATCAGTTATGGAGAATCTACCTAGAGAAAGGAGGCTAATTACTAAGGAGTACAAGTCTTATATGGAAAAGCTATGAAATCTTTTAAGTTGTTACAGGGCATAGGTGTATCCTGAGATGTAATTTAAAAAGGATCTAGTGCTTTGAACTCTTTGCAAACATATTATGAGGCAAAACTGTGAGCGTCTTTTATAAGATTTGTTTTTTTAATGTCTCCCAGTTTCTTCCATTCTCTAAAATACTTGTTATGATGCACTCATACTGACAGAAAACATTATTAATTCTCACCTAAATTTGCCTCAAGAATGTAAAATTACTAGTAAACCTGCTGTGAAGCTTTATTGCTATCTGACTTTTACTCAGAAATGGGAGGACAGTTTTGTAATGTAATTAAGAAATTCTACAAGTATCCACTTAGATATATACATATTATGATGATTTTCTATTTAGTGAGGCAAGTCAGAGATTAACTGTAATTATAACCCACTAAATATTATTTGCATATATCCTGAAGTAAGATGCTGGTGGGAAACATTTTGAGTTACTGCAGAATTATGGGGAAAAGTAAGCACATGGCAGCACAAAGGAGCACATGGTGGCACAGATCCAGCGGGACGAGGTGTCACGTGGCACAGCCCTACAG
>VYZQ01032859.1:1276-17807 GCA_013400655.1 Mystacornis crossleyi | reverse complement strand
ATACAGATACAGATACAGATTAGGGGACATTTAGGGAAGCATTCCAATTTAAGCTTCCGGTGCAATGTTGTGGAAAAATGGATGAAGACAATAGCTCGGTGCACGTATAGCAAAGACAAGAGGAAACAATTCTGTTATATCAGTTTGCATGAATTAATCAAAAGAAACACAAATAGTTTTTCCTATTTAAAAGGACGAGCAAAGAATTGCAGAAAAAACTTCACCCTTACAATAGACTTGCAGAATTCAATACTCTATGAAAAGTCTTAGAGAATTAATTTCATCATGTGCAAGAATCATCATGGAAAGATAAGAAAATTACAAACATTCTTCAAGCTTTTGAAGACTGGTCTGAAAAGAAAGGAGACAGGACTAAAGATGTACGAATCAGACATATGGTGAAAAAACAGAAATGGCCTGCATCAGCACTTTTTAATCGTAGAGGTGATCCATTTTCAACAGTGCATTGTCCACAGTCTCTTGATACTTTTGAACATTTTCCTATCCAGGAAACTCAATTTAGCTGAGTACAGGGCACATTTAAAAAGTTAATGGGTTCAAGTAGGCATTAATTTTTGAAATACAGTATTTGTCACATTTCCGTTGTTATCTGTCTTGAANAAGAGGTTTCAGACACTTTTTATAAAAGTATAAGACTTCACAATTTTTCTTTAAGCACCTATGCTTTGGGAAAAGTCTTATGCACAAAACTATTTAAATAAACACACCTCTCTGCAGCTTAAGTTTTCTGTCTCCATTGTTTATAGTATGGCAAAGTCTTTATAATGACGAGATTCACTCAGGCATAAAAAGCGGTGTGGATTTTTAAAAAAGTACCAGCACTNCTTGACTATATCTCAATAATTATTATGCCAGTTTACTTACTTTGATTCAAATTAAAAAAAAAGTGACCAGTAAAATTTAAATCTTAGACTCTTCGATACCAAAGGACACAGATCCTTACCAGCTCCATCTTTAGTGCTTCCCTCTCTCCCAATGAAAAAAAAAACAAAATTCAGCAAGCAAACAACAACACAAAAAATAGACTTATTTACATATTTACTTTTAAACACAACTTGCTGTCTTGAAAGGTCTCTTGAAGAGCCTTATCCACTTTTTTCAGACTGCTTCTGACTCAAAAACAAATCAAATTTCCAACTGGTAAACAAAAGAGTAACAAGGAAATTCTGAAAAAGGGAAACATTACTGGAAAAGGCATGGAAAACTGATATCCCAAATTTATTTCCTCACACAAGCTGTCTGAAAGGAACATACCTTTCACTGCCTCTAATTATAGCGACTTCTGATAATGTAGTTTTCTTTGGAAAATAGAAACAAAAAGAGAAAATGAGACCATTTCTATTTTTTCTGGTTTAGATCCTGACCATCTGTTGTCATTTCAGGTCAAAGAAAATTTAATCTCCTTTCGTTAACTTTGACAACAAGAATCACTAACAGAATTTTAATTGAAGAACATTTGTAAAATTTTACAAATCAAATACATTGCATTAACACATCTGAATCTCTAAATCTAACACAGTGGAAAACACAGTAGTTCTTTATTTTATCAGCTGTCTGGTCATATATAAATCACCTGTAACTAAAACTAAAAGTATTGAGAGTGCTATTTATCCAGAGTTAGCAAAAGAAATTATTTGACAGTTGAAAATGAAAAACCACTAATAAGTATTACAATGTATTGCAAAGTTTAAACAATGTGAATAAGGAAACGTTTACAATAATAAGGAGTGTATGTGATTCTATTTTACCTTGCTAGAAAAATTCCTCTAGGATTTTTTACTCTGTCATACAATAACTAAACTGGAATATTATGTTAAACAAATCTCACATTCTACCTGTTTTCAGCATATATTTAAAACCAAGAAATAAAGTTCTTTCAACCACTGCCCTTCACTAAAGCATCCATATTTTCTCTCCAATTATTTGCCCAAAGCAGTAAGTAGAGCAGAAGGAAAATCTAAAAGCCTTAATTAATGCTTTGGCCATTTAGATGTTTGACACGCATAAACAAATTTAAACCATTTTTAAGAGATAAAATCAGAAATTCTTGAGAGAGACTGAGTAGAAATTTCAGAGAGGGAATACAGTAAAGAGATGGAGGAAAATAAAACATTTACCATATCTCCTGCTGTGAGAAGCCAGTTAAAAAACAAAATCAAAACAAGCAAACAAATCCTGCAGTGGAATTGTTCAGGAAAAAACCCTAAAAATGAAAGGAGAAGAGCAGCACAGACAATAATTACATTTTCTATACTGTTCTCTTAATGTTTAGAGAATTAAAACCAACACAAACAGAAATCAAGCAAGTTATGCCTAAGAAGAATGTGCGGATAAGAAGAGCAAAATTTGTCACTTATGTTGTGTGCTGTGGTCAGCACTGATTAGACTCTATGAAGTCACTAAAACATTGTCAACACATACAAATTAGATGAAATGACTATCACTGAAATGCAAGATTCGACAAGAGCCTCACATCATCTAGAAAACACCATACTTGACAGATACTGTATTTGTAAATTATACTGAATTAGTTTCTTTGTATTTGCATTAAGCCTAGTTTTTAATCTCTATTTATGTTCCTTGATTAAGTTTACTTAGGGCACTATTTGAAAGTATTCATTGATCAGCAAAATATTCCAATAACTGCTGTTATATATCATTTGAACCAGCAGCTTCACTCAATCTAAAGCAGAGACAAAACCAAGATCCTCAAACTTAAAGTTTTCTATAAATTTCTTCAGTTTGTGTATTGAAAGCTGAAAATAATTGGCAAGTATTCTGGCCATAAAGCTTGCAAACTACTATTTAACCCTCTGTAAATCCAGATGTACAAATATTTTCTAGGCAAGTACAGTGCTCTGGTAAATTACCATTCTAAACAACAATAAAATTTTCAAAGAAAACAAAGCACATACATGCAGAAATAATGCTTTCCCAACTCCAAACAATTAAATGATTACCCAACACTATTTTAAATACTTAAAGTTTAAAAGTGTACGCATCTGAATCAGTATATGTAGTCCATGTGCTTTTGTAGAGCTACAACGCAGTGATGAAAATTCACAAAAATGCATCCAAATCTAGCTTTTCATTTCACTCAGATTTTAAACCCAGCTACAAGGAGATTAAATTCAGAGTTCTGTATAAATGCTGTTTATGTCAAGTAGGTTGTCACGAGAACATATGAGGGTGGAGTTTATCCTACATTTCAAATTAATTTCTGCCAGAAGAGGCAAACCAAAGCCTCCGACACACTCTCATTTATACTATCTCTGGTTTAATCACGTTTCAACCTACAGTGCTTTTCTTCAAATTATTCCTGGATTCAATATATTTCAAATACAATCAACAGAGAAAATGAGATAGGAAAAGCATATATCTTGACCATTTGATTTAGAAAACAATACACTCAGTCTTGACAGTGCATGTTTCCAAGCTAGACAATTAAAAATGGTGGGAACCCATAACTGTTTTTCCTAGCCTCAGTAAGTTTTATTCTTCTCTCAGATCTTCAGAAAAAGAAAATACAGAACCCATAAAAGAAAAATTCAGCAATAAATTTTTAAGTGGGACCTATCACCCTAATTCCCAAATGCTCCACTCAGTTGCCAGTCAGCTCTGAATTTATTGTGTATCTAAATTTCCACTGGCCAAGTTCCTAGTGCACTTGAATTCCTCCCTATCAATAATGGGTATAACTGAACCTTCTCCTTGCTGTATTCTGTACCAAGAAAGACTAGCCTACCTCAGTTGCTTAATGAAGTAAGATATCCAAATCGCTAACAAACTGGAATCTTAAGCCCATCATTTTCTTTGGTATTTTTCCTTTGCTGATTAACGTAATTTGGTAAACAGGCTGTTTGCCGAGCCCAGTTCTGGTCAGTGGGCATTTTCTTTATATGGTACAACGGGCATGAGATATTTAAGATTAGACTCCCCACGTCAAAGTAAAGAATTGCAAGGGCTTTCCAGTATCATAATTGGAAAAAGGACAGAATATATGTTGTGCCATAAAACATAAGATATGAGAACTACAGTGCTGAAATAACAGCCTACTGTGAACCCACCTTTTTTGGCTTTCTCAGGCTTTAGTCTACCCTTCCCTGAAGGCCTTCCATGCTTCCAATTAACATCAAATTTTTTTTTCTCTTTATGAACAGTTACAGATATAGATAGCTAGCTAAGAAGGTACAACATGGTAGAGACCATAAAGAAACTGGAACTCTATTCAAACTTCAAGAGGCTTTTAGATATGACAATAAAGAATCTGAAATGTTATTAAGTGACCAAGGATGAACACCTTTATCATTACACAAGAGGAGTTGTGTGGCAGCCACATTATGCAAAGATGCTGAAACAATCAGGAATAGAAAATGAGCAGAGAGTATAAAATTTTTAGAATTAGGCTAATACTATAATTCCTGTGCTGTCACTATAATGATGGAGAGCAGCAACAGAAGAATATTCACTCAAGTAATGCCTTTTCTTGGCTAACAGGAAAATATTATTCTAATGTTGAAAATGAACATTCCGCCCTGTCCAAATCAGAGAAATAATTTACAAAATAAAATGTCAGACTTGCAGCAGCTCCAGAGGGATATTTTCTTATTCCTCAGAGCAATTAAGCTGGTAGAAATGATAATAATTTTTAGTATTGCAACAACAACATTTCATACTCAATAAGCTGGGGCGCTTTGTTCTCTCACAGAAATGCACAGAACCCGATAGTTTGATTCTGAATATGTCTGTCAGGAAACAAACGCAAGCCTTCAGCAGCCGCGGCTGCCTGATTAGTTTCACAGTCACTCCAACGAGCTATCAGCTTCTCAGCGTGAAGTCCTCCTGCATCACTGCTCCAAGCCTTTAGGCAAAGGATTCTAATAATGAGTCACAGTGCCGTGACTGAGGCCACACTTCTGCTCTGGTGAGCTGCTTGACGAGAGGGACTGCATACTCCCTCATTATCATTTTACACTGCCTTTTTTTCATTTATTCTTTTGTATTCCTGTTCCTTCCTCCACATGCTTGGTGCATTGCAGTGAGAGTACTAAGTGCTACCACTAGGACAGAAACTATATGCTCATGTTTAATAACCTTTTGGTGTGAGGTAGTCACACAACTTCATGTGGAATATTATGTGGAGTAAGTTAAGACACAGTCTTCTATCACATCCTAATAAATAGATGTAGACATCCTCCTTCCAAGCAACAGACCTCTGTTACTTTACACATTTCTCTTTTGTTAATGGAATTATGCAGAATTAAAAATAAAACAAAAAAAGGTGACTCACTTAGCTGCACCTTAGCAGCTAGGATAAAAACCAGACCTTTTTATCTCCGTATCTATTTTCTTATGCACTGTTGGAACAGAAATTCCTTCAGAATTTGATGAATGTTGCTTAAACCAAAATGTGGTTGTACCAGTTACAGCTCACACACACAGATTGGTGCCAACAAATTTTTTACCATTTATTAGTTGTTTGGCAGCATCAACTCAACAAATATTCTGGACAAACTTGACACGAGACTTTAAATATTTCATGCTGTTATGCCCCTGTAATAAAATGTCCAGCTATTTCAGGATCTACCTGGATTACATGCAGCGTCATGTGGTGATGATACTAATTTTTCTTGTTCATTCTTCATGTAATTAGAAACATCTTCTTATTTTAATGTTCTTTATGAAACATCTAGATTTATTTGTGTGCTACCACACTTTATAATTATTTTCTAGAGAGGAAGCACGAGGGTAAAAGGGAAGATTGAGAATATGCACATATAGTTCTGACTGACTGAATCCCAATCAAAACTAGGAAATAAAGACATTGATTTTAGAGCAGACAGTAAATAGATAGTATGACTAGACTATCATATGAAGAATGTTGAAGTTGCCTTACAGATATGGCATCTCCATCTTTAAAACTAAACAGAAAGAGGAGCTACCACCAATCTTCTACAGAACTGCATATAGATATATACACACACTTTATCATTCCAGTATCAGATATTAAAAAGGAAATTCAGTGAGAGTAGAAGATGGGAACGTCAATAAAATTGCAGTAAACTTCTCCTGTTTTATCAAGAGGTACACATAGTAACTTCTGTACAGGGTTAGAATAACCTGAAAGCCCAACTGACTGCATGACCCACAAGATACAGGTGTTCCGATGCACTGCAGAGTCAAATATCCATGTAAAGTACACTATTAATCTGGAAAAAAAAGCCAGTGAATCTTTTGAAGTTCACCTCTAGCTTTTATAACAAAATTTTCTGAAAACTAAATTTTTTACAGCTATACATGTACAGAACATGCGGAACATTCACATGCAGTGTCTGACTTTGATCATTCTCCTCTCTTTTTCATGGTTGCTTTTTTGTGTGTCCTGGCAAGTAGGCAAGAGTAAGTCAAAAACCACTCGGTTCCCTTACAATAATTGCAGATGTTGCAAAACTCTTCTTTGACTTTCCAGCTAAGCAGGGGAAAAAAATTAAAGGAGAGCACACACTAGAATTTGCATATTTTCTCATACACAGACCCTAACAGCACGATTATTAGAAAGAATAAGAGCATAATATTAAAGAAAAAAGCTTAGGTTAGCAATGATATCAAATGAACAGCATCTGTGTGCAATCAGAGAACAGCAGCAGTAGAGAAACACTGAATATGACAGCACAACCTCACATTTCCCTTTATTTTACATACACTGGAAACCTCAGGTGTTTTACTCATACATCTTTCCTTGGGACATAAGTACCTTCAAATCAATCAAATGTACTTAAGCTGGCTTTAAACTGTATAGTTCGGATGGATCTTAGCATGTTCCAAATACATGGTTATTTTTTGCACTTCTCTAACATGTACTGCAATTCCACTACACTGTCAAAATATAAATGTCATCCAAGTGAACTCATTTAAAGATAGCTCAGGTGGATCTACATAGGGTGCAGTCACAGAAGCCATTAAAACTGCAGTTCTGTACCCACAACATTGCCTTTTTTTCTTCACTTCAATATCAAGCATACTTTCACACTAGAATCACATGGTGCGTGCAAAGGCGTAAGCTTCACAGACAGAGAACACAAGAAAGCAAAATCAAATGTGCGTGGGGACAAAAGCCTTGAAACAATGAAGCTGTAAAAAAGTTGATCATTGCCTAGTGTGCTTATCTTACACTGACAGTCTTACAACACCGATATTTTCAGCATGATTTTTCTCACATTATCTATATGGCATTAAAAGGAAGGAATACTGCAAAAGCATGGAAAAGACGTGATCAGCTCATATGTCTTCTCATATCTGTTGGCCTAAAAGGTATATAGCTGGACCATGAAATTCAGAGCTTCATTTAAATTTACACAGTCCTTATGGTATTTTCAATAAGGTTTGAGAAAAGGATTGGTCTTGCCTATCTCTTGGCATTTTGAACAAGTATATTCTGCAAAAGGCACTGTCAGAAAAAACAGAAAGACTGCAACACAGCAAAAAATGATTACCCAGCATTTGACTGAAGGACTTTGCTGCAGAAACTGTAGTAAAAAAATCACTTTTTTTTTTGTGTTGAAAACATTTTTTCCAAAGAAAAGCCTTCCCTCAACCACTCTTACATTCATTTACTTTTGACATGTTTCAGGGATCATCCTCTCTTCAAACACTACTGCTTTCATTGTCACTATGCCTGGTGACACATCATTCTCACACAAACACAGCTGCTAAATGAATAAACTTTAAAACTTTCTCCTGCCCCTTGAGTTTTCTGATTTATTTTCTTCTATAATAAACAGCTCAGGTTATCAAGCATTTCTGAAAGTCAAAACAGGTGTAAGTTTTGAAGCTTTTTAATAATACTACCAAGCCATCTACTTCATTGGAAATGTATTTAAATCAGGTAGCCTTGAAAATTCTATATAAAAAATACTTTAATAAAGTCAAATACCAACCTCATGATATTTTTTACTTAACCTCAAGACTGTTCTTTGACTTTTGATTTTTTTAAGTGAACTCACCATTTATCCTTATCCTACTACCTCAGAAGCTGTGTGACCTAATTACACTGTATTTAATTTTTTGTCCCTAAGAGAGTTCTGTGATATAATTCTGTGTAAAAATACAGTTAACTTATTCACTAATAGATTAAGGTATTCTTTAAGACTGATGTGCTGTGAGCCATTACCAGCCAGGCTAAGCTGACAGACTCTATTAATGCACATTACTATCATGGAAATTGTGATCCTCAAAGTGCATGTGGTGGATACCAGTTATTTTGCTTTTTTTTTTCATTAAAATACTGTATGATAGAAGAGTTGTAATGAATGACAGAAAAATCGCTTAATGCTTTCCATCATGTTTTTCAACCATGACTCATCTTAATCATGGAGAAAGGATAACTGCGTATCCTTCACAGAATCACAGAATGGATAAGGTTTGAAGGGACCACAATGGGTTTTCTGTTCCACAGCTGTTCAAGCTGTGTCGTCCTAGAAAATATGGCATAGGATTGCCTCCAGACGATTCTGGAGTATCTTCAGTGAGAGTCCCTACAACAGGTCAGGGCAACCTCTTCCAGTGCTGTCACACGCCCAGGCAAAAAGTTCTTCCAGTGGAACATCCTGTACATCAGTTTCTGCCCATTGCCTTTTACCCTGTTGCTGGGCACCACCAGGCAAAGGCTGGCTCTAGCCTCTGACACCTTCCTGCAGATACTGACAGACATTGCTAAGACCCCCCTCTCAATTGCCTCTTCTTGAGTCTGAACAGCTCCAGCTGCCTCAGCCTTTCCTCATAAGAGAGATGCTCCAGTCTATTCATCATCTTTGTTGCCCTTTGTTGGATCTGCTCCAAGATCTCCAGGTCTCTCTTGAACTGAGGAGCCCAGAACTGGACACAGTCATGCAGATATTCTTCAGTAAGGCTGAGTAGCAGAGCAGGATCACTTCCCTCAACCACCTGGCAATGTTCTTCCTCATATGCCCCAAGATCTCATTGGCCTACCTGGCCACAAGGCCACACTGCTGACTCGTGGACAGCTAATGAGCTGTCCACCAAGACCCCCAGATCCTTCTCCACAGAGCTATTCTTCAGCAGGTCGGCCCTCAGCCCTTACTGGTGCATGGGGCTATGCTTCCCCAGGTGCAGAGCCCTGCATTTGCCTTTGTTAAATGCTGTATGCAGGAGAGGCAGATTAAGGCAGTCACTTCCTAACCAAAGTTGCTATCAGACTAATTGTCATTCACGGAAAATGACATCTTTCTCTGTGACAGCAGAAGGATGTTTAATAATCTTATGATTTCCCCTTCAGAAGCATTAACTTACTAGGGAGTCCTTTCCAGAAAACAATTATTTTAATCAAGGATAAATAATGTAAGTTGTCATCCATAACAATTGTCTTTAACAGCAATTAACTAGACAGTGGTTTCTAAACACCCTAAGATCAGTGCTGCAGTCGAAAGGAGGGCACTTCCCGTTCAGTGTGACGCTTACTGATAAAATTCCATTTTCAGCAGTTCAGAAGCAGGAAGAAATATATATGTAAAGACATTTAGAAACAAAAGAAACTGTGAAACTTCATCACTGTTGGAGGTTAGGATTTTTTCTTTTTTTTTCCTTTCATTCTCTCAGGGTATTTTCTCCCATTTGTTGCCGAAGAGATGGATTGAGGATACTTAAGAGAGACAAAAGAAGTGGCCAAGTTGAGGGGAAGGTGCAGCTGGCTAGACTCTCTTAGCTTGAGGGCTTTTTCTTGGGACGTGCAGAGATACCTCGAGATTTTGGCTGGGGAATGAGGGACTGGGCTCATGTCCTCGCTTTCTCTCGCTCTCGGAACCAGAGGAGACAGTGCTGTTGCTGCTGTGGGGAGAATTTGCTGCCTCCGTGGAGTTCTGTCCTTTACTGCTTCTTCCTTACTGTGGGTGAGGCTTTGCTCCTAAGAGCAGCCGTTGAACCGGGACCTTATTAACACCTGATCTCACTGGAAAGGACCCTGATCATCTACTCGGGTGCCTCAGTGGAAAACCCGGGACCCTGACCCCCTCCCCACCCCTCTGAGGGAGTGTCTCTTGGCTGTTTGCAGGAGCCTGCCTGCCCCTGCCCAGCCTCACTGTTTTCTGTTGCTCCTTGGGGGGTTTTTGCTACACTTGAACTCGACATTCTGTCTCCGTCCGATCCCCTGTGCTCCTGCGATGGCCTCGGAGTTTCTGCTACATTTTGTTTGCCACCCAGGGGTCTGCTCGCCTCTGCCGTTTCAGCCTGCTGCTCCAAAGTCCCTGCTACAGCCCACCTCGCCGTCTGGAGGGGCAGTGGGACCAGCTGCCCCTGTGGGTTTGCAAAGGAAGCCCCTTTTCCATCTCTTCCGCCAGCTGACCAGCCATAACTGCATGGAGAGAGATGACCAAGCTCGCGCCACAGCGTCCCCTGCAGCCTCGGGGGAATCATTGCACCTGCCCAACCCAGCCGGAGCGAACCGCGCCCCTGCCGCCTGTGACCGGAACTGCACCAAAGGAGAAAGTGCTTGACAGCTGAGAGAAGGCTGCTACTGGGTTTCCGTTTCTGTTTGTGGGTGCTGCAGTTGTTATTTGTTTGCCTTGCTATATGTATATATATATACACACTACTAAAAACCGTTATTCCTTTTCCCATATCTCTGCCTGAAAGCCACATAATTTCAAAGTTATAATAATTTGGAGGGAAGGGGGTCATATTTTCCATTGCAAGGGAGGTTCTCGCCTTCCTTGGCAGACACCTGTCTTTCAAACCAAGACAATCACAATTGAGAAAACTGGGCAATAGATCTTTCTGCCTCTCTGTACTTACTTACAGCAAATACCAGTTCCCATCCTAAGTTGATTTACTTACAGGTAGTGATGTCAGCTGACTAGCAAACACTGGACTTGCTCTAAATAAATATCCAGTAGATAAACTGGACAGTTTATCTAACTAAATAAATCAGGGACTTAAAGAACCAAAAATTTCAGGTTTTTTTTTTTAACAAGGAAGAAATGAAAACCTCAGGAAGTTTTCATTCTGCACTGCTGATGGGTGATCCAAAAAGTGGTTTTATTAAGCTGTTTTTTGGCAATTATATTATCATTTACATAAGTTTTCTTGTGCAAAAAATTAGCAACTTTTTGATATAATGGAAAGTTTATTAGGAAATACTTTCAATTCTCTGAAACAAGTTAGTACTCATCCACCCACCTCCTGCCCAGAAGCAGAAGACATATCAGCTGACAGTTGCTCACAACAGATTTTCAAGTCACATATCATAATTTTTGTTCATAAACGTAAAGTACATTGTAAATACACAAATGTGTAAAAACTGAGACTAATTAGATGAACTTTCTCTCTTACAGCTCTACCAGACTCTTTCTAACATTCTTTCAAAGAGAACAAGACAGCCATCTAGAGGGCATGAAAGATAAACTATCCTTAGATCGCAGGGGAGCACTGAATAACCAAATCACATACTGCAAGCCAGAAAGAGTAAAATGGAGCCACACTATTTTTATCCACCAGGGGGTTTAATTTTACTTGGTATTTCAACATGAGTCAGTTACTCAATAACCCTGAACCCCAAAAGTGACAGTTTTTTCCTTTCAGGGTGATAACTTACACAGAATGTATGGAATTTTCTAAAGCAAAATGATTTTCACTATATGGCACAGACATCTAAAAAATTTAAAGCACTGATCCATAATTAGGGATAGACATGTCAGTTCTGTCTAGTTTCTTACCTACAGTACTGTACTCGTCATTTCTGTCTCCTGTACTGACTCTGGTACAGAACAAAACACAGCACAAAAAGGCGGTTAAAGAAGTAAGCTTCCTTACAGCAGTATTGTAAACCAGCATTTATCACCATCCTGCCCGTAAGAGTTGGCAACTTCTAAGTTTGTGAACCTTCACAGTGTCCTCGGGTGACTGTATGATACTGTATTCCCTATTGTCTGCCTATTGCACAGACATGAATCCTGTACCTTTAAGCTAGGTCCAGGAGAGGCGAGGGGAAGCCGGTGGAATTCTTTTGGTTGCCTATGTTCAAAACCTAAGATAACTTGCTCACTTTCTCCTCAGCTCTGCAGCAGGGAAGAAAGTTGCATTCTTTTGCTTTATTAGCTAGTTTCTCATTCATTAGCTGAGGCAAGACATTGTCCTGGGACTGTGGCTTCTTCTTGTTCTTCTCTTGGTACTGTTCAACTTTGCTCTGGTCCAGAACACCATCACCAGAAGGCCCCACACTGCAGCCCAGAGGGGCCCACGCCGTACCCCAGCTCCGCAGAGAGCAGAGTCACACCTACAGAAAGGATTCTGAACCTACTAGGTCTTCTCCACAGCAAGGGGTTTATTATCTAACATTATTCAGTTTTTTTCCTTCTTGTGCCTGTGTGCACCCTGCTTGTTAAATAAACAGGATTTTTTTCACTTTCCTCCAAGGAATTCCTTTTGAACCTGTGGGGGAGGGGCTGCAAAAACCTGCCTTCCATTAGAGGATATGTTCATCTCAGGATGTTTCCTCCTAATTTGTCTCAAACCAAGACACACAGGAAGAAAGAGAAGTGGGATTTCCAAGTAAAGCATCTCTGGAAGTAGTTATTTTTTGGTACATCAGAGAACAGGATAAATATGGGGACTACAGCCCATAGTGGGAATCCAATCCAGTGGGAAAGGATTCTGAATAATTCTTACTGTTTACTCCTGGCAGTGAGAAACCTTAGTACAGTTCTAATTGGCTGTTTTGGAACAGATGTTATGGTTGAAGAAAAATGTCCAGAAGAGCCAAATTATCAGAACAAAGTACAGAGGAAAATATTTCTAGAGTTTTGATTCAGATTAGGGAGACTGTGGAATGAAACAAATAATCAGTAATGCTTTTCTCTCTGTCTGGACCAGTTTCCTTTCTGCTAGTTTCATATTCTACCCTGCCAGAGATCTAAAGGTTCTTGATGTATCAAGCCCACTGAGACACTGCAGGCATCTCTTAAGTCTATTACGGGTACCTGGTATTGTTTTTCATTGTATACAGACAAACACATAGAAAATTCTCTCACCTCTCTTGTTAGTTCCACAATATGCAGTAAAGGTCTTGAGTTGTCACTCAAGAACTGGGGGGATAGGGGAGTGCATGGAGTGTGGAGGAATATTTAATTCTATTTTATACTGATTAGGAAAAAGTCTAAAGAAGACTATTCACACTGAGGTACTTTACCCTCTGAATTTCTGGATGAGCCTGAGACATTTCGCACCATTTCTTAACGACACCAGCAAGATACAGGCTTTGAATTAAATCCAAAAGAGTTCTTTGGAAGATTATTTACACTGGTCTTCTAATTATGATATCTTCTCTGATTTTTCAACAGTTTCAACTGGTTTTCTTCATCACTGGTATAACTATAAAAAGTAAAACACCCCCTCCCTCAGGAACCAAAAAAGTTGGGATTTGGATTTATCAGCCAATAGTAGGTTGCTACAGAGTCACTCCAGCAGACAGTCTGATAAAGTGTGTACCTCGTACTTGGGTGACAAAAGAAAGATAGATATTGACCATTAATTTTTTTTTTAATAAATTCTTTCATTTTAAACAGTACCCTTTTAGGGGTTCCTCTGTTGTTCTGGTTTTGGTGTTGGTATTTTTTTCCTTAATCTCTTATCAGTCTTTGAACAGTATTTAAAAACTAGTGAACTGAAATGACAAGCTCAGACCAAGACAGTGTCTCACAATAATTGTCTGTTTAACATTTAGGTCATCCTGCAAAGGGATCAAAACCCATCTGTTCATCACTCAGTAGCACCAAATTGTAATATAACCTCTGCTCTACATAGTGTCGTTTTTCAAGAGCTACAAACATCAGTATTTATATCAAATAGTATATATGGCAAATATATCAAAGGGTATATGTTTCTTAAAATCCACACAACAAAAACCAAACCAAACCAACAGCAAACACGAAAGGGGTTAAGGGGAGGAAAGACTGCATATCAGATCACCTTCCAGGTCAAAAACTGTCTGGCCTAACACATGGTTGATCTTCAAATGAAATTTGAAACCCTGAGGGACTGCAGCAGTTTCTAGGATGACACCGAGCAATGAACACGACCAGCCTGGGAGCATGTTTTCATACCAGCTCAGTGAGTGCAAGCTAACAGATATGTGACCTGTGACAACAGTGACAGCCCTGAGATCCTGGGCTCTAGAAGTGACACATGGAGCCTCACAGAATTTTTAAAGAGTGAACGTGCATATGGAGAAATGAGCTTTTCCCTTGCTTTCCATGGAAATCAAAATTATCAATCTCTCAAAACACCTGGAATCGATAGGCTTATAAATGCAAATATTTCCTCTTTGATTTTCTCTTACAGATTGCAGGTAAAGAATAATCAGTTAGCAGCCTGAAAGATATCTGGGGTGGGGGGACTGATGGTGGGAGAGAGGGATGGGCACAACATCAACAATAAAAACTGTAATGTAAAAATCAAAGTCAGAAGCAAGATGTGGACAGACTGGAATAGCTTCTCTTCTATTTGCCCCTAAGTGACATAAAAGCAGGGAATTAACACCAAAGTAGCTTACATCCAGTATAGGATATATTACTTCAGTTCACAGCAGGTTTTGAAATTAAAGGCATGGAAAGGCACAAGCTTCATGTCTAGGCATAGAGCTGCAATAGGGGATACAACATCATGAAGTCACCCCAAGACAATAGAATAACCTGAGTTGGAAGGGACCCACAAGGATCATCAAAGCCCAACCTCTGTGCTGCACAGGACGCCTCAACAATCCCACCCTCTGTCCAAACACTTCCTTAAGCTCTAGAAGGGTTGGGGCCATGACCACTGCCCTGGGGAGCCCAATCCAGTGACCAACCACCTATTCTTCACCTGGGTGAAGAAAATTTTCCTAATATCGAGCCTAACCCTTCCCTGATACATCTCCAGCTGTTACCTCCGATCCTGTCCCTAGTCAAAGACAGCAGAGATCGGAGATGTCCCTCTGCTGTACCTTATGACAAGCCGCATACCCTGATGAGGTCGGGCCTCAATCTCCCCTCCTCCAGCTGAAGAAGCCAAGTAACCTCTGCTGCCCCTCATACGGTTTCACCTCAAGACCCTTCACCATTCTTGTAGTCCTCTTCTTGGAAATTTTCAAATAGCCCCTAAAGTGAGGCCACCCCAGCCCAGAGCAGAGCAGGACAATCCCCTCCCTCACCCATCTAGTGATGCTGGGCCTGATGCCCCCCAGGACAGGTGGTCCTTCTGGCTGCCAGGCCACTGTTACTCATATTTGATTTGCCATCAACCAAAGACTCCCAGGTCCATTTTGAGCCAAAGAAATAATTCGACACTGAGATTTGATCAGTGTTAAGTAGGCATTCTTTATTAGAAACCACAGGGAAGCACTGGGGATTTTCCTTCTATGAGTGCTCCCCTTGAAATAGTGATTTCAAGTAGTTTATATTTACAAAGGTTATTACATATTCATGATGGGTTTTGGATATATTTTACTTAAATACATCTATTTCCGCAGTTATTAATTTGCTATCATTTATGGGTTTTTGCTGCTATTTACTGTTGTTTTCAAGAACACAGCCTCTATAGTGGTCGTTTACTTCTTCTGGTCACATGCTCAGTCTCTGTTGTCTGGTATTCAAATTTCAAAGCTGATTCTTTCTGGTGTTATTTTCAAATCATCCTGAATGGCTTGCTTCACAGTTTTGAAGGTTGGTTGTTGATTGGCTGCTTATTTATTTTAAGTGATACATATCCTTTATACTTAGAAAGGTATTACCTATTTGGTTACATTTTCTTGAACATCTGTTGGGTCCCCAGTTGAAATGAATAGGGAGGCCTGTCACCGTAGAGCAGGGTTAAATGGTATAATAAACATCTGATAGCCAAAAACTCCGGGAGTAAAGAGAGGGGAGTAGCCCTTCTCACTGAGGCAGAGGTGTACTCTGTGCAGCCAGTTGCTACAAGAGTATCAAGTCTCTTCTGAGTGCCTCCTTTTTTTTCGAACACCGACTCTTCCCATTGGTTCCCCCCTCAAGTCCACTGTCCATTGGTCAGTTTTTTTGCGCCCCCAGCTCCTGGTTGGCTCGTGTCCGGGGTCCGCCTTCTGCCTCACGGGGTGTCGAGTGATTGGATGTTACCATCGCCCCAGATCAGGAGATGGTTGGCCACGGATACTGTCTGTTTGAAGAGACCACAATGCCCTCCCCCCCCCCTTTTCTTCTGGAGGTCTCTGGGATCCCCTTCCCATTCTAAAGCGCCACCTCCTGGATGCCCATTCTCAGTGCCTCCCCCTCCCCAGTCAAAACCACACAACCAGCAACAAGAAAACCCAAAACCGTACAACCCAAACCAAGAAATCCCCAGATCCCAAACCCGTACAACCGGGACTGCAATGGAGTTGTTTATAACATGGTTAAACATAATTTATGGATCCTGTTTTAAACAATGCAAAGAAATTTTTCAACTATGCTTGATGCCTTGAAGTGGCTACCTGAAAACAGAGGCTAGACAA
>VYZQ01032856.1:108383-122515 GCA_013400655.1 Mystacornis crossleyi | reverse complement strand
TTTTTTTTTTTTCTTTTAATGTCAGCCAGAGCTGCACAGTTATTTCTGTGAGAAACTGGCAAGGGAAAACCGTGCAAAATAAACCTGGGAGTCTTTTTGAAGGGACCTAGTGTGTCCTTTTCCTGAGGGAAGGCACTTAACCTTTGACAAAGGTATGACTTTCTTTTGGAAACCTGCTTCAGTTGGAAAAGCTGCTGGAAGCTGGATGAGCCCTGTGCTCCCACCAGCCTGTTGGAATATGATGCTCAGTACAACCATCCACATTCAGTGCCTTCAGCTCCAAACCAAAACCACCCTGTTGTGTGCTTACCCCCCAAGTAGCTAGCAGCTCCTTCCCCCTCCAGTCAGGAAAAGTGCTGGCAGTTAGAAAAAATGTGGGATGTATTTCAGCCATCTTTCCCCCTTGTGTTTATGCTTCATCTTTATCTTGCTTATGTTAAACACACTGACCATCCCTTAATACCTGTTTGTACTTTTGATTCCTGAAATAAGTCTGCAAAGGACTATAGGGAAAAGTAGGCATAATCCGTAAATTTTAAGGCTAAAGGAAGGACGAAGCTTTTCCCTAATTTTCTTTCCTAATGGTTTTACCAGCAAGATACCTTCAAATTCAAAGTTACTGCACATGTTATGGAAAGAGGACATGCTCCTTCTTCTCTCAGTGGGTAGAACTTGCCTGCCTTGTCTCATGTTCTCCAACATCTGTCTCAGATCTGGCAGCCCAAGCCCAGAGCCTGAGACTGCAGCATTGCCTTCCCTCATGCTGTGAAGCCACAACACATCCTGGTGCATCCCCAAGAGCGTGGTTTGACTCAGTGCTGTCCTGCCAGGCTTCTCTGCACCGTGCCTCTCCCACCTGCCCAGGAGTTGCAGATCAGTTTGTCAGAATAATGCAATAGATTTAAGATTTTATCCTAAATCTGAAGTGAAAGCACAGAATTATAATTTCTGGTACAGCATCAGTTTGAATATTGCTTCTTTTAGTGGTATTCATACACTCTCAAATACCCAAATATTTTTATTGTAAAAATTTCTGCCATTTTTCTCTGTATTCAGCCTCTGGAGACCAGAGAAATTTCTAGGGAATTTTAAGTATATTTAATCTTGTTTTATTCTCTTGACATTCCTTAAATTCTTGAACACTCATTTTTGAGTATCTCAATTATATTGCTTATAAGACGACAATCTTGTACATCTCTATAATTCATATAATAATTCAGAATAGTAATAAATTTCTTGCAAAAAGGTGTTTTAATGTGCACAGTTTGTATCTAGTCCTTTTGCTCTTTACCCTGCATAACTGGTGTGTTAAAGTATATCAATATAGACAGAAATCAGACTAAAAATTAGATTTTTTCAGCAAAACTTTGATTGCTGTATCACAACCTTTTATGATAGCATTCAGTTCAAAGCTGTTTGCATACCTTATTGAGAAAGCTGCATATTTTTCCAGCGAGTGTATCCAGTGTGTATCCTGTAGTCATTACGTTTTTGCACACTTCACTGGCTGAGTTGCATGGACTGTTTTAACTATCACCAGGAATACTTGACGGCGTTCAGCTGCTCATTTGAGTGCTTCAGTTTGTGTACTTTATTACTTCAGTGGTGTGTGTTGATAAAGTTCTGTTCTGTGCTGTTAAATTTTTGGTTCTGCCAATCTAACTCCTTGCCATGCTGGGAGAATTGCATGCATTGCTAACTGCTCTCTCCGCGCGAACAGGAGTGCTCGAAATGCTATAATCTGCAGTGTTTGGTTAAATGAGCTGCATATTTTTGTTTTTATATACATTGCTTACCCAGTTGTGTACATTTGCCCAACTCATTATACAAAATAAGCTTGATTGGAATACGAACATTCTCTACCAGCTGTCTGCTCTGAGTCAGTATGTAACAAAATTAGCAACTTTCCCTTTCCAACAGTGACATGATTGCATCCAAAGTTTAAGGCAATTGGTTTGGAGATCTTGTTTGTTTCATTCACTCCGTGCAAACATCAAGATTAACAAACCAATTTGTTGCAACTTAATTTGTTTTCAAAAATATGAAGAGAGTTAAGTAACAGAGGAAAATCTCAGCATTCTAATAGAGGGAAATGCTTCCATGTAGAGCATAAAGCATGTGGAGACCTAAATACCATTCTCTAACTTGAAGCCATCCACTGTAAACATAAGAAGATGGAAAATAACTAATCCACCTCCCAAGGTGGATATTTCATCAGATAAGCAGTATCATAAATACTTAAAATTGCAAAAATAACATTCTGTAAATTAAGTGGATTCTTTCATCAAGAGTTATAAAAATAAGTTCATCTCACGACCTTTAGAAAATCTCAAAATACATGAAAACTCTTGGGCAGGGATATGTCGTTTCCTCACTGCCTTTGGTGCAAAATTGAATTACCATCTTCAAGAAAGTGATTTTCTCAACTTGCTAGTTTTTCATGTCAGTTCTAGTCAAACCTACAGGTTATTTTTAGATTTTATTTTTACTGATTTGCAGAATTTGCAACATAGAAGTGTATGCTCCCATTCAAAAAATCTTCAGCACTACCTTACCTCAAAAAAACTTGCTTTACTGTTCTTGAATACAGAGCTACTCAGGGCTATGAAGTTTACCTTCCTACCTGCCCCATATGAAAGCATAAATATGCCTGGTTCCTGTTTGTGTCCCACTCCTGATTCATTTCACTTTAATCTTATCACTCCCTGTTGCCTGAGCAGACTTCTGGAAGGTCCAGATTTGTTTTTGCAAACTTTAACATATGAAAGTTTAATTGATCTTGTTTTAGTCAAAAACTGTTTGATTTTAAACAGTGATCATTCAGTTCTTAGTGTCATTCTTCTCATGGACCATTATGAAGGGTGCCAACATTACAATAGTTTGTTCTAAAAAAAGTGTGAATATAACTTTTAGTGGTCTGTCTTCACTTCTACCTTTAAAAAAATGTAAAGAGAGACTTAGAAATTGAATGTATCACTATATTGTGGACTGTTTTATAAAAACTAATTTAGTCTTCATATTTTGGTTTTTTTTTGTTGTTGTACATCAGTGTTCAAAAACATCAAAAGAGTACAACAAATGAGGGATGCTGCATTTACCATCTGAAAAGTCAGTGTACTCCATGTGATGAGCTAGATCCAATTTAGACTTTCTTAACAGAGACAGAATAAGTAATTTTGTATGAAATGACTTGGAGCAGACAGATGGTAAAGAAAAAGGTTTTGTCTCTGTTTTCTCTTGTCTTCCCCCTGCATTAATTTGCTTTCAGTATCAGTCCATTACACTTAAAGATCTAAATATTGCTCTTCCCTTGACCTGTTAAATATCACCTACAGTGTTCCCAAAATTTTAGTGTGAACTAAGATCAGATTTAGAATCTTTTCTTCTTATCTATCATATTCAAACAATTGATGGCTATGTGCAATTTCTGTGTAGGTATCCTGCACATTTTGCAAAGGAAAATTCTTCCTTTTGCCAGGGGAAAGGAAGAGAAATATTCCTGACTTTGGGGAAAAAAATCAGAAAACTTTTTTTCCCCGCTGCTATGTGAAGGCTAAGAAGGCTGGGGGATCAAGTGCACCCTTGTTCAGTTTGCAGTTGACACCAGCTTGGATGGGAGTGCTGATCTGCTGGAAGGCAGGAAGGCTCTGCATAGGGATGTGGACAGGATGGGTGGATGAGCCAAGGCCAATCGTATCATGTTCAACAAGGCCAAGTGCCAGGTCCAGCCTCTGGGCCACAGAAACCCCTGCAGTGCTACAGGCTGGGGAAGAGTGGCCGGAAAACTGCCCGGGAAAAAAGGCTCTGGGAGTGCTGGTGGGCAGTGGCTGAGCATGAGCCAGCTGTGCCCAGGTGGCCAAGAAGGCCAACGGCACCTGGCCTGTACCAGCAATAGTGTGGCCAGCAGGACCAGGGCAGGGATTGTCCCTCTGTGCTGGGCAGTGGTGAGGCCACACCTCACATGCTGTGTCCAGTTCTGGGCCCCTCAGGACAAGACAGACACTGAGGGCTTGGAGCGTGTCCAGAGCTGGGCAACGGAGCTGGGGAAGGGTCTGGAGCACAAGTCTGGTGAGGAGCGACTCAGGGAGCTGGGAGGGCTCAGCCTGGAGAAAAGGAGCCTCAGGGGGGACCTTACAACTAACTGGGAGGAGGTTGGAGCCAGGCGGGGGTCAGTCTCTTCTGCCAGATAACAAGAAATAGGACAAGAGGACATCGCCTTAGGTTGTACCAGAGATTTAGACTGCATATTAGGAAAAAACTTCTTCATTGAAAGGGTTGTTAAGGACTGGAAACGGCTGCCCAGGGAAGTGGTTGCCTTCCCCAGAGGGATGCCGTGGTACTTAGGGACGTGGTTTAGTGGTGGGACTTGGCAGTTCTGGATTAATGGTTGGACTTGATCTTGGAAGCCTTTCCAACCTAAACGATTGTATGTGTCTATCCTATGATTCTATGAAGCAGTTATAAGGTTTTCACAAGGAATGCTACCCCATCTCCCAGCTTTCCACCCACCTCTGTAATGTTAACTGCAGCAAGCTGGACTTGCTCTGCTTATTTTTTCATCTGGCTAGGATTCCTACTGAAAAGTCAGCATACTAAATTAAGAACATATATTTCATATGTATCAGTGCAGTGTAAAACAACATGGAAATTTGAAATACTTGGAACAGACAGGATATCCATTATCTGTGGTCCATGGAAAGTAACAGTAATTCATAAGATACACATCTATTTCATATTATCTGTGAATATTTTTATGTATCTGGTATAGGTAACACACATAGAAACTCTTTCAGAATTTATGTCTGATCTCTTTTCTTTTCCCTTTTTCCCCTCCAGAGAGTAATTTTCAATGTTGTCAACTTCAGTAAAACAAAAAGCCTCTATAGAGATGGGATGGCTCCAATGGTGAAATCGACAAGCCGACCAAAATGGTGAGTTATTCTCTCAAAGACTTAATGAGGTAAATGTGTTTTATGTGGCACTTGTACCAAAGACCCCATGGCTGAGGAGCACTTTTACCTGAGAGTATGAGAACCTTGATGCAGTGGTGTTGTGAGGAAAGGTTCTCTTTGGAGCAGATGGACAGTGTGAATTCTGGGGGCCCCTTGTACTGCCTTGTTTCAAGTGGCATGACTGAAGTGATGTCCATTCGAGCAATCTGAGCAGTCAGGGCTTGGGGCAAATTGTTTTTCAGCAACTTCCAGCTCTTAGGACAGTTCTTGTCCCAGTTTTGGCCTGCATTAATCCCCCCCCAAACCCTGCACATATTATGGGAGATGGACTGGGGTTGGTCTGGTTTTGAAAAGCTGCTTGGAATTGTTCTCCCTGTTTTGGGTTGAGTGGACTTTGGTGGAAGAATGTGAGCTCTGCTACATGAGTTGACCTCACGAGAATGAGCATTGCCTGGTCTAAGACAGAGGGAGGCCAAACAACCTCATCATCAGCTACATGAAATGCACAAAACGGGAAGTCGTGCATATTAAACATGTGAATACCCATATAGATTGTACATTTTCTCAAAGCAAATGTAATGAAACATCTACTGTGAATAATAATATGTAAATCTAGTGAGTCTGAATGCATGCAAGACTCCCAAGAATTATATGATTTGCCTTTGCCAGGAGACTTGTTTGAATATGGATAGTGAGGTTAGGCCAGAAGCGTACAGTAAGTTATTCTTGTCAGCCTTCACAGCTGCTACTTTTTATTGGTTAATTAATAATACATTTGATCAAGCTGGACATTATCTGAGCTTTATAAATATATCTTTCTTAAATGCTTCAACTGTCACAAATTTTCCACTCACTGGATTGAAATGGTGGTCATAAGATTGTTATTGTGTCGCTTCCTCTTCTCGGGACCAACAGAATGAGTATTTGGCTTTTTATCTAGATGTTGAGGTCATATGGACAAAAGGGCTGTCTCACAGTACACTTAGTGGATTGAGTCAATTCCAGCTCAATAGGAACATGTAATAACATTGAAAATTAATTAAAAAAATCCATTGCATTTAGTGTTTTTGTAGTAAGAGTCATGTTAATTGTGTTTACTATTTAACTTCGGAAAAATCTTTTGGGGCATTTCAGGGCCCCATTTATCAAGCATATTTTAATCATCTTTCAAAACCTTTTCCTTCTCTCACTGGGGTCTGGTATTTGCAGCTAAGTGTATTGTGTTTTAAGTTTATCTATAAATCAGATATTGCTTTCATACAAATTTTATGCCTTACTTTGGTTTCAAATTAAAGTGTAAATCTTACAAAACAATGCAAAATGGACTTATTTTTTTAGAACATATAGGCTCCTTCACTATTTTTAAAACAGATTTCTCTTCCATTTCCCCAGAGATCTATTTATTTTTGTGTTTTATATTTTTAGAGGATGTATTTTGCTCCCATGAAAGCGAGGAATGAATAACATTGCCTGAAGCCAGGCACAGTGTAGGCAGCAGGTGCTGAGAAGCTTCCTTTTACAGGGCTACTACCATACTTTAATCCTGTTTCAAAAATTCAAGATGTAATTTTTTTCTCTTTAAAAAGATGATTATTCTATTAAGATATTTTTATTTTTTTTCTAATAGTCTGCATATGAAAACATCTTGCTCCGCTTTGAAGGTGCACATTAATTCATACTGTTATCAGGGACCTTAGTGATATTGGGGTCTACTCAGTATAATTTTCTGTCTTGATGTTAATAGGATTTATACATGTGTTTTCCAAGTGGGAAAACATATATATTATTTTTGGATATATGAGCTCTATTAGGGCTGTCTTCCATTTGGATTATGCCTTTCACAGTTACCTCTGTATCTGTTTCCATGGCATTCTAGTGCAACCTGTAAATAAAATTTTCTCTTTCTCTGTTTGCTGAAATAGGATTTACCAGTACTTGCAGCTGCTATTGCAGCACACAGGTGGTTGTGGTCCTTGAACACGAGCAGGGCAATATCCAGCTACATTGATTTGATCCTGTCTGATGTTTTGTATGTATTAGTCTTGGAAGCAATACTGGATCATTCAGTGCTGCAAAAGTTCTGACCTTTACATGAGGGGAGGAAGGTGTGGAAGGAAACTGTTGAAACTCTCCAGCTCATATTAGGGTTTGTGTCTGCATAGCAGTTTAGTGGACACAATGTAATTAAATTAGAAAATGATATATTAATTACAAAAAGCTGAAGAAACACTAAAGGTTTTCAAATCGAGTTAAAAGGAAGATTACCAGAAGCCATGGGCTACAAATACTCTGTAGCTCAGGCTTCATCTCTGAACTCCTCTGTATGAAATATCTGAGGAATTCATCCTTACTGTGCCTGCCTGTGGAGGCGTTAGTTCCATACCGAAATTCACCCAGCTTCCTCTGGCCACACTGATAGATGCAACTCTGAGTCACATATAACTATTCCATTCCCTTTTTAAGATAATCAATTTTGAGTTTTAGAGTGATAAAGTGTCTGTTTTCCTTTTTGCATTTGAGAGATATAGGTACATTATTCCTCTTAATAACAGATGTTAAAGGCTGAGTTATGGCTTTTTGATTTAAATGAGAAACTTCTCACTGTATTCAGGCTAGAATTTGACCGTATTTCTCACAAACTCCTGCATATCAAAAGTAGATTGGCCTCCAGAGACTGTGAATTTTAATATTTGTTTTGAATGCGGTTATGCAAACATGGCTCCGAGCTTTGCAACACTTTGTGAGTTTGATTCTTGACTCTGGAACAAATTGCTGCCAAGTGCTCTTGAAGTAGAGAGTGTGTCAAACAGAGATCAACGTTTTTGACCTGTATTCTCTTGCCCTGTGGGGTAAGATCTTTAAATGCAGACAGCATCAAGGTTCAGCTCAGTGTTACTGATGTAAATGGAGTATATCACTGTCATCAAAGCACTCTGTGTGGACACAGATGTTCTGGTGTTGACATATTCCTCTCTTTTGAAGTAAGGCCAAACATTTCCAGTAATGAGCTACTGGAAAGAGGAAGCAGTATGTTGAGGGATACGGAAAATTTAGGTTTCACTGTAAAGAAAAAGGTTTATTTTTTAAAAATTTAAAAAGCCTGAAAAAAAATTCTGTTTAAAATGATACATATGTTTTCCCCACACATGGTCATGGACACTAAATAGTATGGGGTTGTATCAGTTGTGTCAAATTTCACTGCATTGAAGCACATCTCACAGATAGAAATACAGCGATGTGTCACACCTTGTGACATCAGTTGCTTTCCATAGTGGACTGGACAAGATAAAACTCAAGATTTTATTACAAACCAAAGAAATGGGCTGTGTCACTTTAACATTTTGCTTAAAATTAACTGTTTTTCAGATATACTGCACCAAGATTTTAGAGAATGGGTGGGGACTTTAAAATCAAAATTTACTATATATAAATTTTTAATATAAAACCTCAGTATCATAGAGACCTGTCCTGATTTGCCTGAGTCTGTTTTTTCTGTTCAGTAGAGGTGGAGAATTTGGAGGGAGATGGATTTGAGGAAATTGAATTTTTTGCTGTGTTTATGGACTTTATACTGTAATCCTATTTTTCTTTGCTGCTTGATTTAAGTGCAACATTATTTTGTTGCAGTTTCTTAATCATGATTTCACACTAAGAGCTCTGTCTTTGGAAGTAAAGGTAGTAAAGCCTGCCATGTGGGCATAGCAGTGGAAGACCATCTCAGTACATATACTGTACTATTATATTGACTGCATGAAGTTTTACAAGTTTCTCAAAGTTAAATAGAAGAGTGAGTTGTTCGAGAGGCAGCAGATTTTCCAAATGATGAAGTGAGCAAATATTCCCTTTGGGCAGAGAACAGCTATAACTCTTGATTATTCAGTGTGAGCATTGCCTCATTGGGGACATTAGTTTTTCAAATTGTGCTAATCTTTTAAAAGTAACAACTGGCCACTCATCACCTTAGGTATTTCAGCAAGATCATGTGCAAAACTCTAATTAGTATTTATAGAACAGCAACTCCTCCCAGTAGAATAGTAGTGGTAGCTGGCAAATATCTGGTTGACACCTGTTAAGTCTTTAGACATCCATTGTATTTTATTCTGCATTTCAAATGAGCAGAGAGCAGTAGGTGAAGTCCCCATAATTAAGGGATAAAGGATAATAAATAACATGGCTCTTGAGTGGATGAACACAAGGTTAAAGGCTGTTCTGCAGTTGTGATGCTGTATTTCAGGAACTGTTTGTTTGTAAGTAATGATGCTAGCTAAAAATTACTGAGCCTTCAGCATACGGAGGATTTATGTCTAGGTCTACATGTGTTTTGTTTATAATGTCAGATTTCAAACTGCTTCTTGGCAAAGCAGCTGCTTTCTTCCCTGTCTTTTATCTCACTCGGCATTGATGGCTTTTAACCGGGTGGCTCCCTTCCCTAGCAAGCACTCTGCTGCCTCTGTTGCTATAACATCTACTGCTAAATGCTCACAACACATTGCTTCTGAAGCGTTTTTCTTTTCCAGTAAACCTGGAAGTACAGAAAAACTTCTGGGTAATTAATTCAAATTTTAATCTGTATGTATCTTGGTAAATATTGTCATGATGAGGAATTTTGGTAGACATCAAGAAAAGCAATGTAAGTTTTATGAACAATACTCCCATATGTTCCATTCATCAGAAGGGGACAAGTCTGAGAAAATCTGAATTTTGAGTAGCTAAAATGTGTTGCTTCTTGCCAAGTTTCTTTAACATTTGTGTCTACAATGCAGTGTTACAATCACTACCATGTCTACCAGGCTGCATTATACATTCTGAGACTTTCAGCAGCATTTTTAGTATGTATTTATATATCTTTAGCCATAAGATAAGCTGTTTGTGAAATGAGCTGTCATTTGTGGTGAAACAGTTTGAGAATAAAGCACTAAATATATATATAGCTTGCTAATCTGTAAGACTAAAATCGCTTACTATAAAATATATAGCAGGCTGGGGCTAGTGATAACACCACCTGAATTTAGGTAAAGAAGATGAACAAGCTGTTATCATTACCTGATTCCTTCCTTGGCCTATTTTACAACTTTGGCTACTCTCAGAGGTTTGTTCCTTTGCCAGCTTTATAATGTCATGTGTGCTTGCTCCTGCTTTCCTGAGGGATGTGGTGAGAATGCTTTTGGAGGTTCAGGAATATGTCCTGTGGCACAGGTGGCTGTTGATGCAGTCCTTTTAGGGTGCAGCTCCGGCTCCTCAGAGCTGCTCCCTCCCTCATGCTGGTCCAGCTCTGCACAGGAGCACCAGGCTGGCAGTGGGCTCAGGGTAAAACCAAATTTTCAAGGAGGAGAAAGAGGACTTCGTCTCTGTCTGGGTCATCACAGGGATTCAAAATCAGCTGTATAGGTTCAACCACAGGAGCAGTAAGGGAGCTGGGAATAAGTGGCTGAAGCAGAGACAAGGGAATGGGGATAGCAGCTCCCAGCAAGATGCCTTGAGAATTGTCTGTGGAGACACAGCCTTCATTTCAATAACTTGTAGCATTTTATTTGGAGAAAATAGGGAGAAAGGCATTTCGGTATCGACCTTTTGAAATCCCATGTTGAGTGAAAAGCAGAAGTAGTTTTGTCTCGGACTTAGTGTAGCTCTTTGGAAGAAAATAGGATCTTTTTAGACAGGTTTCAGGTTGGCATGTATATTAAAGTGAAATAACTGCCTCTGAAGTCAATCCCTGGGTAAATTAATGTTTGTGTGAATCTTGTGAAATAAACAAAGAAACAGTTCTAACCTTCTACAAACCCATAAAAGAAACACACTCTCTTCTTTCCCAGCTCAGCATAGGTGGTTATTCCTGGAAATATAGAGGAGGTTCCATACCACTCTTATTAACAACAGCTTTTGTGGAAATAGATGAGAGATGATATTCTGCTGAAACAAAGCATGAGTCAGATCCCAACATTAATGTGTTTGTTGTGTAGACTAAATGGGATTTGTTTGCGTCAAGAAAATAAGTTACATTTTATTGGAGGGATACTTCACTGGAAATTTAAGATGCATGAAATTATGTTGAAGAGAACTAATAACAAGGAAATTAATATAAAAGAAGGCAAATGAGTTCTAGGATTCAAAGAGAAAATGATGAAGAAGTTCCAAAGGCTGCTATGCCATCATGAAAACCCCTAGCTGTTTTAAATGTATGTGTGTGTTTCCTCATCATTTATCTAACTGATCTCCAATAAATCAATTTATTTAGATTACAGCAGAGTCAAAAGGCCCCAGCCAGGATCAAGACTTATTGTGCTTAGTGCTGTGGAAATATATAAACAGACAAAGTCCTTTTCTAAAGTTGTGAAAATTTTATGATTGATTCCAGTAAGAGCAAAGTTAGGCCAATACTGAGCACTTCTGAAAATTCCATCCTTAAAGATTTATTCCAAGCAGTAACTGTTTAAAAAATGACATACTGCTTACATAAGAGTCTAAATATTTGATGGTTATAGTATTTACATCTAAAACACCAGAGGCTATGTGCTTTACTACCTCAATCTGTTTCCCATATACTCTGTCAACATGAATTCTCTGCATTGATTGAGGGCACTCCGTGATCCCTAAGGTTGTATTCATGAAAGGTTACCCTTGGTATTGCTTTATCCATGAAAGGTTTGAAGTACATAAGAAACAAATGAGTTTGTTCCTGTTAGGTGCATTTTATCATCTATAAATACTTAATTACTGGGGTTCTGATGAGAAATTAAAAAATCTTAAAAGCCTAAAGTTGCGTGAAAATAGCTCCCCCATCACCGGTGCAAACTGCAATGAAATTTGCAGCTGGGAGGTTTTGTGGCAGTTTAAAACAACTGAATTGTAGGTTTTTCCCACTACAGTCTATGGTATTGAGTTTAATAGCTGCAAAATATGACCAGAGCTGTGCATTATATCCCATCCTGAAACAGGTCATTCTCTTTCCTCAGGTGATGGGCATTTGGTGGAACTGATTGCATGAAAAGTGTTCACAGAACTGGGTCCCTAACCTTGGCAGGTTTAAAAAAAGTACATAAAATTGAAGCTTTTTTCCCCCCAAAATGAGTCTGTAAGTTAGATAAATATGGGCAGCAGTGAGCTCAAAGTAGAGTCCAACTACCAAGAGGACATTGCAGCTTTTCATTGCAATCTTATACTTTGGGCTAATGGAGCGAAGCAGAATGAAAATCACCTCTGTTAAGAATGGCATTTATCAGCTGTAAGTACTTAGTAGTAAGAGCTCTACACAGACAAAGCTGAGTGTCACCAAGAAATGTACTTGAAAATCAGACTGTTAACACAAGACTACACAAATAAGAGCCAAAAACTGCAATCAGAAAATGTAACATCTCTTTAAGAATCTTTTAATGGTCTGAAGAGTGCTAGACAAGTTCAATTTAAAAAGATGTAATAACCTATGACATAATATAATTGAGAATGCACCAGGACACAGCACAGTCAGGTTAAATTTTGGCTTTCCTTCACTTAGCCTTGCAACTTTAAAGATCTTTCAACACAGGGTTTTAAAAATACATAGTACTGTTTAAATTTACATATGATATAAAAGCATAGGATGTGCAATACATCAGAAATACAATTCTAAGCAAAGTTAGGGCTGAAACATCCAGCCTAATGTTTTAAAATTTTTTTTAATCATTAACAACAAAGTTTTTATTCATTTGCTGTGAAGAAACAATATTTAGTGCAGAGGAAAAGGTGTGAACTTCTGATAAAAGTGAGACCGTTATCAGGCGCTTGCCTTATATTCGAAGTGCCATGGTAAAAGTCAAAGCAATGAGTTCAATTTCTCTTTTAATAGAACATAAAATAGAAGACAAAAACATTTTGCTTTACTGTGGAAATTGAGAACTGTAGAGAAAAGAAGCAGTAAATAAGTATGGCAAGTGATAATGCAGGAACAGAACATTAAAATAATAAGTGCTGTATCTTGAACTTGGACTCATGGGATTCAACAGCTGTATACAAACCCAGAAGATAAAAACCTAATTTTTATACTGTGATTACTAGGGATAAGTTATGAATTAACTTCTGTAGGATATGGCACAGGTCTGATAGAATTAAAATTTAATGATAATACAATAGGGATAAGATCTTTCCTGCATCTCTAAATGCTGAGGCAGTGGTTAAAGTTTGTTTTTAAAACTGCTTCAAGTAGGATTATTGCATTCCAGCTTGAAAGTGAAACTTCGTCTTCCTGCTTCACTATATTAAGCATCTCTGAGATTGAAAACCTAGCAAGAGCTCTCCTAGTGTGATTAGAAAGTATCCAATATTTTTTGGCAGCAAATACTAATTCCAATCATTCTGTCTAGTACTGCTCAGGCAGCATGAGGATGACTGGCTTTATGGGTAATGGAAAGGTGAGGCTCCAGGCTCTCAGAGGAAAGCTGGCAGCTTTCCTGACAGTTCCCTGCCTCTGGAAAATCAGAGTGCTGCTGGGGAGGGCATGGGCTGCGCTGGGCGAGTGGTCTGGGTAGCGCTGGTTCTTGGCTGGAACAGCATCCCTTTGGAAACTATGAAAAATTAGTAGAGGTTTGAACGACACAGTGCCTTCATCACCACCCTCAGACACAGGTTTCCCTGCCTTCTGCCGAGCAGGTCTGGGTGGGACGCAGGGCTGGTTTATCTTTATCGGCTCCCTGGGTATTGGGCAGCTGGTCTGGGGCGTCTCCCCAGCACCTGTGGTGGCCCTGCAGAAGGGTGGCAGGAGGGCCGGGCAGGTGGGCCGGGCAGGTGCCCTCTCTCAGGGCTGTGCCTGCTGTAGGTGGTTCGGAGCAGCGCCTCGGGGCAGCCCCTCTGCCCCACAGCCGGCGGGGGCCGGAGGGCAGCGCCGCGCGGCCCGGCCAGCCAGGGATGCCACAGCTCCTACGCCGCAGCAGCGTGTGAGCCCTTACGTGATTTTATCTTTTAATAGTATGCGTATGTGGGAATTGGTAAAAATGCTGACAAAGAAGCCATAAAATGTTCATTTTAGCTGGACTGCTTTGTGTGAAAGAAAGTGCCCCGCGTGTGCTCGGGCTGAGGGGGCCCTGCCCGTGGCTCCCAGCTCCCTGCGCTGGGAGCACCTCCCCTCGGGGGCTGCCTTGTGCCCTTTTCTAGGCTTATTCTGTTTTTTCATATTCTGTGCTCTTGCACAGACACCACCAAGCCCCATCA
>VYZQ01032856.1:89640-104640 GCA_013400655.1 Mystacornis crossleyi | reverse complement strand
TTTCCATTCCGGGGTGGGAGGGGAACTCCTGCCTTCCTTAGCAGACACCTGTCCAAACCAGGACATCTGAGAGCTAGAATTTTCCTCTCACAATATTTACATGAAAGTTATCTCTTGCTAGACTACTGAAAAACAAATCACCCTTCATCACCTCAGAATACTTGCATGACTTTATCTTTTTTTCAGTGTTTTAAAGCTGCCTAAAAATACACCCAGACACTCCAAACTAAGCAACAGAAAGGCTTCCCATAAGTTCCAGAACAATTAAACTCAGTGCTCCCTTCTAAATAAACCATGTGCTGGGTCAGGAGAGCCAGCAAGAGGCAGCCTCTTTAGACCCTCTGTTTGCTGGAGCTCTGCACAGGTTTGGAAGTTTGTTTCAGGTCTAACTGCCTAAAAAAACCCCTTCACACTGTTTTATATTTAGATTTTAGAAGTTTTTCCAACTAAGTTTGAACTGCTGAAATGAAGGTTCATAACACAAAGGTTGTCATACCCTTTGTGGAAATGGTGCCCTTATAATGTGGCATATTAAATATTTAACATGGTTTGCAGCAGATAAAAAGCAATTTTGTTTAATTTTTCCTAAATATTAATGCTATCATGCACCTTAATCCTTTCATTATAATAAAAATTTGTTCAAGCTCATTCTTATTAAACATTTTCTAGTTTATGATGATATGGATGTTTTTCTTCTGATCCTAATAAGTAATAAGGCCAAAATGCCATTGTAAAGAAGAAAAGGTGAGAGCTGGGAGCGGGAGTCTTCACTGGTATATTGGGAAGAATTACAAGCTAGAAAAATAACTTTATTATTTTACCCAAGGATACCAAAGAGAATGCCTATCTCTCAAGTAATCCAGCTCAAAGTTTTGGGTCAGTTGCTAAGGAATGAAATGGAATACCCACAAAACACTCAATGAAATGACCTGGAAAATAATTTATGAAGAGGTTGCCAGTCACTTCTGAGTGAGGACCATTCTTCCCTCCCTCTCTCTGAGAGAAAAAAAAATAAAATTCCTGAATTGGAATTAGTTTCAAATCAACTTTTCTCTGCATCCCAGAACAAAAATGTAGTCAGCATTTATTTATAATACTAATTAAAGACCTGTTCTAACAGGGATGCTGGAGGCTGAAAGCCCTTGATACAACAGCAAATGTTTTCCATAACCACCCATCTGCATTCAAAGACAGCATAAAGGTATGGAAAGGGTAGGAGCAAAGAGAAAGAAACAATTGTAAGGAAATATTATTTAGAACTTGAATGTATTTAGGTGATGTTATACTTAGTCCAAGCAGACTGATGTGGCTTCACTAATTGCAGTAAAACTACAGCTGACAAAAAGGGGGACTGTGGCCCATTTTTGTAGTGGGTCCAATGTCTCTGGGTTTTTAAAAATTTTTTTCTGTTTACTCTTATTTTCCTTCTTTCATCTAAGTCTCATTTATGCATACTCACAAAAGGACCTTCACACATTTGCTTTAAAACTATATTTTTATTATTATGCAGCTTTTCTCTCCTCATGGAATGACTGTTTTTAATTTTCAATGTCCATAGCTTTTCAGTTGCACTGAAAAAATATTGTTAATTTGCTTGTATGCAAAGGACTTTATTGCTTTTTTGGTAGATGCACTTAAAAAAAATGTTTCTTTTAAATAGTAAGCTGCTTAAAACAGTCTTTGCATAATTCTTGGGCCTGCTGAATCCCATGTTAGTTGATTTTCTGAGCCAATATTACTCATGCAAAGGATAATTATATAGAAAGAATGAACTTACAAGATAAAGAACTGAGTGTGGTGGCTGTGGGGTTTGTGAATACAATAGGTCAGTACTTGTTTTCACATCAGTGTAAATCTGGAGAAACAACTGGATTTAGCTGGAGTCACTTTTAAATTGGTGTAAAGTTCTTTACTTCATTATATTGTAAGATTTTGTGGTCTCAGGTGAAGCATTTCCTTAATTTTGAAAGTTTGAAGTCAAAGTTGAGCACATTTTTCAGTGCCTTGATGGATGTAGGCTTCTCCCAAATGCCAGAAATGCACATGCAGTCGTCAACCATAAATCCCAATTGCTTCTATTCCAAAGGATTGTGCCCCAAGCATCCTTTTCCTGGGATCAGCACTCACATGTGAAGAGCAGCTGGCTGAGGTCAATCTAAAGGCAGATAGAGATGGGATTGTAACTCAAGTCAAACACCCCAAGGATGGGAAAGCTCTTTGATTTCTGGAAAGGGTTCTGGCTCATGTACTGCTTGTTTTGTGGTAGCGTGTAAAACTCCCCCTCAGTCGCTTCCTTCAGTGGACAGCTGGGACACTCTGTTCTCTTCTCCACCTGTGTTTCTGCCAAGATGCGTTGGGAGTACACCTGCAGCTTCTCTTCAGCTGCCGAGGATACTGGTGTGCTGCCTTCCAAGTGTCCTCAGAACACAGGGAAGTGCTCAGTTTAGTCTTACAGGCTGAACAGCACTGATACTTGTCTTAGAACTACCATGTGTCTTGGCCTAGGATAACAAACAGAGACGGGGGTGGCCATGAGTAGTGAAGTTCAGTCTGGGAGAAGACAGTTCCTCAGCAGGGTTTGCATTTCTCTTTTACCGGAACAGATTAGACGAGTGAGGAGTCTTCCTGTCCTCCATAAAGAGATGGGAAACTTGTCAGCAATTGTGGTGAAAACCAGTAATAAATAAGAGGTGAGAAAGAACAGAAAGTAAAAAGAAGAGATTTGTAATAGTAGGAGAAACTCTAAGGCAAAGAAGGAAATATCCTAATGAATCACCAGTCCTAACAGAAGCATGATGCAAACCAGAGCACCTGCCTCTGTGAAACTGTGTATATATTGTACAGGATCCACTGCAGTCTCTTATGAAGGATAGCCATATTCTCTCTGAAATCAAAAGGGAGATTTTTCTGAGTCCTGAAAACAAAGAACTCCTAAATCTAAGTGGAAAATGCAAAGAGCAGCTTGTAGTACCTATTTGTGAAGTTTGTGGAGTGTCAGAGATATTACCTAGTGTCAGAGATACTAAGGAATTCTTCAGTCATGCCTGGGACTTGGAAACAATATATTAACAAGTCGACTTAAGAGACAACCCCAGAATTTGCTGCATTTCTTTCTTATTGCAAATACTCGAAGTGAAAATTCTTGGTAATAAAACATACTGTCCTGAATAGTCTTGCAATGGAAAAAGTAGAGGTCTTGCTATGTTTAATGAAATGCTGCAGAGTGGGATGTAAGGAGGAATCCTACAAGGACAGTGAGATAAACTCTCACAGTTTTAATCTTTGTCCATGTGTATTTTCTCTCCAGCCATTAGCTTTTTACACTGATGTGAGTATAGGTTTTCATCCTGCTTTGCACCTCTGTGCAGCAAAACATCTACACCTTGAAAGATGCTACTGAGGACTTCAGAAAGGTTATTAATTTACTTGGGATCCTACACTGTGCATTGTTTGAGTGCTCTGCTCAGTGCCAAAGCTGTGCACTCTTTCTCTGTAAGTGTAGGAGATGATTAGCCTCAAGTTAGTTCCCTTTTTTAGTCAAGTCAAAAGGGAATGACTTCAAGTAAAATCTGAAAATGGTCATGTGAGCTGTGTGTGAAGAAAGCTGCCATTTCATATCAGCAAAGCTAAATCTACATGTCTGAAGTCAATGCATGCTTTGGCCAACATTTCAGTGAGTGTAGAATTCCTGGAATATAAATGCTATTGTTTTTTGCAGTGCTTATAATATTCTATACTGTATTTTTAAAAAAAGAAGGGAAGGACCATGTTCTGTGTAGTCATAGTGGACACAGACAAATAAACAGACATTCACTGTTTTTCAAGGAAAGTGAAGATTTAAGTCTAAAGGTGAAATAAGGATTTTTTCTTTTTAATGGCCTAACTAAATAATTATGGTACATTCTTTTTTTTGGCACTAATAGATGGACCTCCGTACAAGTGGTTCTGGTAAAACTCAGTGGTTTCCAACTGTCAGAATGCACCTGGCAAGCCTAGAGGAGAAAAATGATAGTAAAGGGGAAGGAATAAGTCGACATTAATGTTACATGCCCACATACTAACTTGGCTTAAAGTAGATATGGAAATTGAGGTCTAAAATATCTCTCAATATCGTTAGAGGAGACAGATTTTTAATGTTTTTCAAGTAAAAAAGGTTCTTTCAGTTCATGAAGATCTATAAAAGTTTAACTGTACTCTTCATGTAATTGAAACGTTAATTTTGCCAGCCTTTCCATGGAATGCTTGAATGTCTCTTATAAGCATGACTCTCTTCACAAATATCAAGTTTAAAGGAATTTTTCTTGAACCTGTGAAGATTTCTTGAGTTGCAGAAAAACAGGTTGTTACGAAACCCACAGCTCTGTACATGAAAAATATTGAAGTTCTATTTTAAGTATTACTTAGCATATCAAAAACTTTACACTGGTAATTGCATTGTCAATCATGTAGTGCCCCATTGCTAAAAAAATAGGTTCAAATCCAGCCATTCTTTATTTTCCAGTGGATAAAAAAATTGAGTTTTATAATGAGAAAGTAATACAAATGATTCCCTTCAAGAATTACACAGCGTATGTTGCACAACAAAATTATCATAAGCAACAGTTAGATCATGAATTATGCTCGAAATATCTGCATTTTCCAGCTTCCTGCAGTCTTTTTTTAAAACACTTTGAGCTACGCTAATGCCCACTGCGTATTACTTGAAACCTGCAGAAAGTTTGTAGTCAGTACGAGCTGATGTGCTGTTCTCTGTTTGCAAGCTGTTTAATGTTAAAAGTTCTGCTGAAACTGTCAGTAGAAAGACTGTGAATAATTTCAAAGACCCTCCCAGGCTTATCTGTTCTCTTGCTTCCAGCATGCTGCTTTTAGTAATGAAACCAGCAGACCTGTAGGTGCTGCCTGGCTGCTGGAAAAGTGACTTGGAAGCAGTTTTGCCACAGCCGTGTGCGGTGCCTGCACTGCTGGAACAATTACCGCTCATTCTTCGGAGGAGTGATACTCGTTTTTCACCAGACAGGGGTGGAAAAAATATTCAGTGCACATGAATGAATGTGGTGTGGCCTCTGGATCACTGGTGAGATCCAGCCTTGCTTCCTGGAGCCAACAGGACTTGTAGGGTTGCTGCTTCCTGCAGGGTGTGTTTGCATGTACTTCTATATATGATGCATACGGGTGCTGTTTTAAAAAGTCTGATTCTCTTTGGAGCATGTAAAGGCCATTATTTGATGGAAATTTTGAAATACCAGTTGATATCATAAGTCATTTGCCAGTATCTTGCAAAAATCTTTATGTTTTTAATAATCTGGTCTCATTTAGGCTTGAAATAGATGACAGATTTGGTCTGTTGTTGATTAGAGTCTAGCAAGAAACAGGAGTGTGGTAATTACGGTCTGAATTTCCCATAACCATCGCTTACATATCTGGTATTCAAAACTGTGAGGGTTTTAATGTGATTTTGGTTGGTGGTTTCTCTTTGTGGTGGTTGTTTTTTGGCCTTGGTTTTTTTTTGTTTGTTTGGTTTTTTTTGTTTTGTTTGTTTGTTTGTTTGTTTGTGGAATTTTTTTTTTGTTGTTTATTGGGGGGTTTGTTGGTTTTTTGGGGGGAGGGTTGTTGGTTTTCTGGGTTTTTTGGTTGGTTGGTTTTGGGGTTTTTTATTTTTTTAATTTTGGGTGTGGGAGTTTTTGGTGTTTTTTGGTATTCTTTTTTCTGTCTGAAATCACTTTGTTGACTCAATGGAAGACTTCAAATAAGAAAAAAATTTGAAACCATGAATGTGCAAATATTTCAGAAAGTTCTTGGGGATTTAGGTGATAGTTCAGTAAGAAAGAAGAAAAAAAAACCCCAGTATTGAGGTGGGCTGCTTCCTTTTCAGTGAAAGGGTGGTGCAGTAAAAGGTGATCTGCTGTTGTAGAATCTCTTCTTCTGGTACTTATTATGGTACCATGGCAACATCGGAATTAGACACGGAAAAGGGGGTAGGCAACCTGATAGAACATAATCAAGTGCACACAAACAATGTGTTACAGGGAATCTATAGGAGAAATTATTAACAAATATTGTAAGGTTCTGGGAAGGAACATTGTAGAGCTCTTTGGGGAACAGGTTGAGTAGGGCATCTGTCTGTAGGAAATGTGGAAGCTATTGAAAGAACACATTGTCTAGGCTGGTGAGAGGGGAACATGACACTGCTGCTACAGAGGGGTGGTGGCATTCTAGGTTGGGAAGTAGAGACGAGTTAGCTTTTGGAATCTGTGAAAGGTGTGATTTCTTCTAGATATAGAGAAATAATAATTCACTACTGCTCTGCCTGTGTGTCCAATCAGCAGGGTCATTTCAGTGATTTTTGTGTCTGTCTGAAAGCAGAGAGTAGGCTTGTAAGTGTTAGGGTCATCAGCTGTCCAGATTGACTCTGCAGTCCCCACAGAAGACAGAGGCAGTCACAAGCATTGGTGGTGGTGCAGGAATGCACAGGTAGTGTGGCTTTGACAGACTGTAACTGTGAGGGATAAAACTATAGTAGCGGGAATACATGATCCCAAATCAAAAACATCTGACCATCCCGGCGTCTCAGGTCAATATCCCCGTCTGAAAATTCAGCAGTCCTAGATTATAAACCTGGGATCATGGGAAATAAAATTAATGCGGAATCATAGGCATGGTTGCATGTGAGACATTAAATAACGTAGATCACAGCAGACTGTTGTATTTTCATTTTTGACTGCTTTTGCTTCTCACAGGAGGTGTTTATGCACATTGTTTCAAAGGGTTTGTGTACACATTGTGAATTTACTCCAACAATGTTGTTGATTTTTGTTCCCCAGCTGCTAGGGGTAACATGGGTACCTTTGCAGCAGGAGGTCCTTCCTTCAGCTGATTGCAGATTACAGGTTTGGATGTTATCAAATTAACCTTATGAACTGCTTTGGTTATTCTGAAATCAACCCTTTGACCCACATGTCAAAATTGTTGCAGCTGAACGTGTATGAGCATGTGAGGATTAAGGTGTTGGGAATGCTATCCTACCATTTAATCTCAAAGCCAACCTGGAAGACATTGCTTATGAAATTGATTGATCTTTTGGTTGTGAGGAATTGATAAGGTTGTGAGACACAGCATAAAAAAATGTTTTGTGCAGAGCCAATACCTTAAGTGCAGTGCCCACTCTTACACTGGTGATTGCGTTGCTGGTGTGACAGCTTGAGAGACAAGACTGCGGGAGCTCCGTCCATCCAGGGCCGCGGAAGGGGCTGGGCAGCATCCAAGGTGCCCAGGGGGCTGGCTGATGTCCTGTGCCACTGTCTGTTGCCTTGGAATGGGAATGGAAACAGGGAGAGTTTCTTGTTGACTGGAGAAAGACAAATGTTGTCCCCATCTTCACACTGGCCAAGAGGTCTGCTTGGGGAAGCACAGGGCAGATGAACTCACTTTGGGCCCTGGGAAAATTATGGAACAGGTTCTCTTGGAAGATAACTCTGCGCCTGTGAAGGGGGAAAGCATTTTGATGCTTAAGCAACCTGATTGCCTTCTATGATAGGATAAATGGGTTTGTGGATGTATGGGAAACTGGTTTATTTACCTCAACTTTCACAAGGCTTTTGATATGGCCCTTGAGGATATTTTTGTAAGTTTTGTTGGTCTGAGTGCATGGACAATTAAACAGTCTTCAGGTATCAACTCAGGTATCTAAATGTAGAAAGGGACTCCCAAAACATCTAAGGGAATTCAGTTAATATCTTCAGAGAATGATTCAAAATTATTCAGAATGTTCTCAAGTGATAAAGTCAACTACTGTTTACAAGGCTTCAAAGCATAAACAGTACTTGACTCTTATTTATTAGGAAGGCCATACAATTTCTTTTTCTACACATAAAACTCAAGCCAACAGAAGATAATGAAGAGTATGCATTAAGACTACAGTAATTGTGTTTGTTTAATAGTAATACTGTAACATTAAAACTCCTACTTGTTATCCCTCTTTGTTAATAAATAATTACTGCTTTTGTTGTTCATTTGTGGTAATACCAGGCTGTGAACTGGGAGGGCTAAAGGAGAAGGACCCTGTGCTGTCCTCCTCACGGAAGTGAGCAGTGGCCACTGGGAAGGTGACAGGCACTGCTGTTCTGGGCAGGTTTCCTCTCTCCCTGTACAGTAGCTCTGCAAACAAGCAAAGAAATCCCTTCCTGCACAAGGTTTCTGCCACAGCAGTCTGCTGCAACCAGGTGCTTCAGGTAAGCTGTGTAGCATGGGGATGAGGATCAAGTCAAGCACAAAAAAAGCTTCTTTGTCACCTTTTCCTGGAGTTTGGGGGTGCGGTGCATCATTAAATGGAGTTAACAACGTTCTCCCTTAAAGCTGATGTTCCAGCACATTTGCAGCAAGGATCTATAGCACACATAGGTTTGGCAAAGGCTTAGAAGTGGTTATGGGTTTGGGATGTAGGAATTTGTAATACTGTCTTTACTTTTTCCTTCCATTTTTCCTCATACTTATGGGAGCGCTGGTGATGAGAGAAACTTGGGATGGCTTTACTGTGTGAAACAGTGATGTATTTGTGCTTTGCAAGTCGTTGCACTCCTGTAATAGGGGAAATAATAGCAGAATCTGGCCTGTCTTAAGACAATACTTCCTGGAGAGGTGCACTAAAAGCAGTTGAGTTTAAATGAAGACACATGTGGATTCGGTTAAGAAGTAGCTGGTAACTGATTTAGCCTTATTACATGAGTAAAATAACACATGGTTTGCTGAACATGAAGAAAAAAAATTGGTGAATATTGTAATATCTTGCCTTAAAAAGCAAAAGCAGGGGGATACAACGGTGAAAAGAGCAGGCAGTGATTAAAAGGATTAAAAGTCCATTGGAGATTACTCTGAACCGTTCTGGGATGTGTGTGCGTATGTGCTGAGTCACTGGCAGAGGAGCTGATGAACACCTACTCCTGCCCACTCCAGGGGCTGCTCCAGCCACCGCCAGAGCTGTCCCCAGCCCTGCGGCTGTCGGTCATCCAAGCCACCAAAGCCTGCCCGGCTCACTCTGCCGGTGCTTCACAGCTACTCAGCGCGGCGTGTGGAATCGGTGCCTGACAAGTGCAAACATCCATGCTCACATGGCAGGGCCTAGGGATATTGTGGGAGATTGCATCCTCATTATGTAAACTGTGTTTTGGGGTTTTTTGCACGTAGCCAGGGTTGTTTCTTAGCTTCCTGTCAGTTTGGGTTTTTATGAATAAAAGTTTAAGTTTGGATGTATTTTAAGATGTTTTGGCATGAAAGATCCAGCATAAATACAGAACTTAAAATGAAAAGCTGCATGAATATAAGCTATTACAATTCTATAAATGATTTATCTTGAATTAGACCCAGAAAAAAGATGTGACAGAGCCAAAGCATATAATATCAATGAAAAGGCAATCCCTACCTCTGCATCTCTCTGAGCTGTTACAATTTGATTTTTCTCTTTTTCCTTTAAATTGCATTAGCAATTCCAGATAGACACTCAGTCTCTGAAAGAAAGGCCCTTGACATTAAGTGTACTGAAAGGTCATTGAACAGTCGTAGCTTTCTTTTAATTTTAAATGCATTTATCCAAGAAAACGCAGCACTGATACAACATCTGCTTTTCAAAAGGACTCTGTCTTTTAGCTGAGCTGACTGAGGCTTACAGAGGTCAATTGAAATGCCTAAGGTCACTCAGAGTGTCAGAGTAAGGGATGAGAATATGGCACACACACTAAAACAAACCCCCCTTTTTTTTTTTTTTTTCCGCCAGAAATTACAGGATTCTCCTTTAAACTTCTAGGTAAACAGCAGCATGGCTCAAAAAAAAGGAATGTTAAAGATGGTGACTCCTGCTGTGTTCATTACTATTGATACTGTGAGTTATTTGTAGAGTATTCTAAAAATTCCTGTTTAGAAAAATGATCAAGTTACATATTGCAAAAGCAACAAATACTGTGAAGGCTCTGAGAGGGTTTACTGCATTGTTGCTACATACACACTGCTTTTTCAGGCTTGTTTTTTAATAATTTTTCTGTGATTGACTTCAATTAAATGGCACCGTCTAAACTGGCTGATGAGCACAGTTATAAGATCAGAGCTATTTTGGGAATGAAAGATCCTTTCCCCCGTCATTGAGCAGTGAAGTAGGATGCAGTGATGACTGTGATTAACAGAATACATGCATTCACACGAGGGAAAAACGCTACACTGAGGATGAAGTACAATTTTAGCTTTGGAAATCTGCACAAAAGTGTCTGCAATGTTGTAGTGATATCTTTCACTTTCATGGCTTTTAACCCTCTGACTGTAGGAATTTTGTAAAATTTCACCCAATTTAGCAAATGCTGCCATAACTAAAGGGAAGAAAATACAAGTGGTTTGTTTTAGATGGGTATTTTGCAGAAGTAAATTCTGTTGAGGAAACGCGTAGCCTGTCAACACATTTGTGTAAAAAACTCTGAAGAATTGCTATGAATTAAAAGTAATTTATGGACAGTGATTGTAAATCTGCCTTCTGTACATCCCTCAGTCTCCCATTGAGTTACATTAACAAGGATGTTTGAGATGTACAAGGAATGCAAGTTATAAAACTTAGTGTCTAAAAGAAAGGCAGCTGTGGGATAAGTTATAGGAAGCAATCTTAACGATTAACAAATTTATTTAAAGATTGCCAAGGGCAAGAGCAAGGAACTGTCTACCAAGTAGTACAGTTGAAAGATACCATGACTCTCTCACCTTCATTGCTGACAAAAAGAGCATTACTATACTCTGATGGCAAAATAGGAATTCATAGAAACTATCTTTGTAAGGTCAGATGGGCAGGGAGAACATGAAGAGGAACACATGGGAAGTACAGCTATGCTTCCATTATTACAGCATACTGAGGAATGATCAAAAGAAATGTGACCTTTTCTGAAGGTGACTGATGCATTCATTGCTGGCTTTAACTTTTTCTGCCAATATTCTGATGTTTCATTTGCCATTTGATCCCCAAAACACTTAATTTTTCACAGAAAATAGAGTGGATGTTAAAAATCTTGTTTGGGGTTCATCACCCACCCCACCCTCCCAACCCCTTGGGAAACAATCTGAGTACATGGGAAGAAAAACCCAAATCATTATTTCTCAGAAGGATTCCAATGTTATTTGGTGGGACAGTTCGTTAAACATTGCAGTTCTGTATATTGACTTTGTCCAGTAAAAGCTCTGGCTGAAATATTTTTGTTCTGCTTCCAAACTGCATGTACTGTGTCTGAAAAATGATTTTGCTGAAGTAAAATACAAACTGATCAATCACACAAACAAGACAAAACTCCCACAGAGCACATGGGAAAAAGAACAAAGATTATTTTTGTCTGTCTAGTTAGAATTTTGCATATGCTTGAATATATCTGAAAGGTTGTTTGTGCCTTTTAGAAGATTAAAAAAAAATATATATGGAGAGAGATTTCTGGTGAGTACAATAGCAGTGTTGTTTTTCATACATTTGGGGTGCTGAAACAATTCACAAGTGGCAAAGCAGACCAAGTTGTCTTATGTTGTTCCCTGCAAATGAAGATAAATGCCTTGTTCTTTATCACACTGGGTTACATTCCTGAGAGAAGGATTTTTAAAATGGGTTTTTAACTTTTTATTCCTTTTTTCCTTAGTTATATATGTATTTAAAATATAAAGGAAGTATTTGAGGACTGCAGTTAACAGCTGGGCTCCAGCTATGTTAGGCCGTGAAATATTGTGACTATCCTGAAAAAGACAAAAAATTATTCTGTTCCTTCTAGAATATGTAGACCTATTGGGACTGTAAAATTTCAGAATGTGATTGTAACATGTTTATTGGAGCAAAAACCATAAAAATATTTATCCTTTTTTCGCTGTAGTTAACAACTGTAAGAAGGTAGAAAATAGGTTTCAGTACCTTATTCACCATATGGAACGGCACTGCTGGTTTTCTCTTGTCTCCTCTGAAATCATATCTCAGTAATGCATCTTAAGGAGTGAACCTCCTTCCTTGTGTTTGATTCCTGTGTTTTCTTACAAACATTTCAAGACAGTTATGTCTTTGCTTGAAGGGGTATCCATTAAAAGCAATGGCAAGTCCAAATTTTAAGCAAGTCCGAAAAAATATTGAGTGAGGTTCTAGGGAGACCTAAAATACATGGATCTTCCTGAGTAGCTATGCAAATCCATCCAGAATGATTATTCTGCCTAAATTCGATCCATCTCTGTTAAGAAACCCAAACAACCAACCTCAACAACTGTCTAGACAAGGTTCTGCTTCTCTGTCCTTCCAGCTCTGCTTGGACATGTGAAACGTTTCACTTTACACTGGATTTGAACCCTTGAAGTATATGTAGCTTAAAGAGCAGAAGAATTCTGATGATGGAAAGTAGGAATAAGGTGAGAGAGGTGTCCTGTGCACTGAGATGTGTCCAAGGTGTGGACTCTGAGTGAGGCTTCGCTATGGGAACGTATCCAGACAGCTCCAAACCGGAGCCCTAACTGGGTGGTCTTTGGAGAAGGGAGAGCAGATCCTCTTAGTTTACAGAGAAGATCTAAAGTGGTAAGGAAGAGACGTCAGGTCCTTGTCTCTATCCTGGTCCTGGATATGAAAGGATGGAATGAAGGGAGCTCTGTGGAAGCACAGAAGTGTTTTGTGGTGGAGTGTGGTTATGAGACAACTTGTGCGTGTGTTTGAACTCTTGTGGGTGTTAACTCCAAACCTCAAATGTGTTCAGGAATGCCTAACAAAATGAGTTTTGGACTCAGAAAAATTGCTCAGACTTGTTAATATTTGATGGTAGAAATTCATCTGTGTCTCCATTCATGTGTGACCCACTTTGTATCCTTTTGGGAAATACGTATGGTAAGGCCAAGTAATTGCCCATGGTTCCTCTCGTTAGTGTATGCGCTGAAAATCTGCAGCTTGGGAAATTTTTTTTCTTCCCTGTAGACCCCAGGGACATAGGCTTTAAAACTTTCTGCTTCTCTGAGATTTGTGTAGATTCAAACATCCAGCAAGGTCAGTAAATGTCCCTGTGCCCTCACTGTAACTGCAGAAGTTCTGCCTCTCCCTACCGCAGGGGAGACTTGCAGCATCAGGTGCTTCCAGCTAGTTTGTGTCTCCAGGGTGCTCTTCAGAGAACTTGCCAGTGAAGAGAAAAAAACAAATACTACTTGTGAAAGCATTCATCCTCTGACTGTCGAAGGAATGTTTGGCAGCCTACCTGTCCTGTGCCTGTGGCCAAACTCCTCCCAGCTGCAAATCTCCAGTCCTGCAGAGAACCGTCTGCAGAGCCCAGCTGGCTGAGCCACAGGGCAGCTCCCTTCTGTTCCTGAGCAGAGATGGAGAGGGCTGGGTGCAGAGGCTTCTGCAGATCAGTGTGATTTACAACCAGCACAGTAAAGAAGTGACTCTCTGTACAATAACCTTTGGTTTTGTAGAGCTGGCTAAAACACAGTCAATTGAATGTGAAAGAAGCTAATTAAGAAACAGTAGACCAAAGCAGTCATCACTGTAATTTCTTTGGCTTCAGTGAGCTTATTGCATGGATGAGTTTTACTGGAGAAGTTATTACTAATACAGAAAGTATGTGCAAAGTTAGGAGTTATGAAGTCAAAGTTGTAATTCACCTGGGAATACTGTTCTTGATTTTCAAAGAAGGCTGAGAAGAGTTAAACATAAAACTTCTACTTTATTTCTCTTGCATTTGGACACTTAATCTTCTTGAACTTTTAAAAATATCCTACCTAGTGAGCCAGTTGCTGAGCTTCTGTGAAGAGGAGTTCCCAGAGTGCTAGGTGATATGCCAAGGAAGCTCTTGCATTAGTGTTTCTCTGAATGAAAGTAGTCTGAATTTTTAGCATACTTGCTCAGTCAGAAAAGGATGGAAGAAGCTGCTCTGTGCAACTGTTTCTATTCCTGCACTTTCCATTTACGTGGCGCTGAAGATTTTGTACCCTTTTCACACTGAGAAGGCAGCGTTCTTCTTTCCAGGCTAACTGGTTTGCCTCTCTTTTGGTTTTCTGTCTAACTGAATTCATTTATGGTATTCCAGAAATGTATTTTGTGGGTGCCTCACAAACAGCACTGAACTCTGCCCGTGAGCTGCTGTTCTGTGCTGTGAGCCTGAAGGATATGTTGGCTTCTCAGACTTCTTGTCTAATTGAGAGGAGCCTCAGGTGCACTGAGGTGATGCATCCCTGCCATAATCTTCACCAAGATTAGTCTCCTATAATGATATATACCGGGATAGAAAGAATAGTCCTGGTGTTGACAGCTTTGTCTCACATCAGACCTGGAAATTTTAATTAGGGTTTAGTTCTGCTTAGGTTTGGAAACTGAAACCATGTTGAAATCTTTGGAAATTTGGTGTCTAATTACCTCTTGGGGTTTTGGGACTGAGTGATTTACTTAAGGTCACAAATGGAATAGAAACAGAAACTGAGCAGAGAATTCCCAAATCTCTGTCCTTTGCCATTTATCCTTGACTAATCTGGTATCTTGTGATCTAGGTTTCACTTCAGCCAGCTGCCTTCATCAAGTCGTTGGTGTCATCCTACCCTGGGACAGCTGGCCGGAGTTTAATGCAGGAGGAAGTGTCATCTGCATATTCTTGTTTATAGCCATGGCATTATGGGATGCCCACTGGCAGCTCGGCACAGACACAGGCTATAAAATGGGAAAGAACAGTGTCTGTAGATCTCAAAGGAAAACAGAAAGTTTCTGATCAGAGATTTCAGAGTCTGAAACACAGAATTGAAACTGCCAGAATTAAGTCCTGTTTATTTAGATAATAAATGTAGGAGCCAGGAAATTTAATCTCACACAAAACATCTGCATTTCAGTGGTATATATGCAATGGAGATATCCAGGGAAATGAATTAAGAATATGTCCGCAGATTTCTGTGCCATTCCTCACTTTTTTTTTTTTTTTTTTTTTTTTTTTTTTTTTTTTTTTGTTTTTTTTTTCTTGTTTTTTTCTTGTCTTTTGTGGGAAGACTTGG
>VYZQ01032856.1:58042-68722 GCA_013400655.1 Mystacornis crossleyi | reverse complement strand
TAAAATAAGTATAAGCTCTTCTCTGTGTCCTCCTTCAGTGACAGTGGGTGAGGCTGGGCCAAAAATGAAAAGTTCTGGCTGAATACTGAGTTGTGCTTAACACATCACAGAAAGCACTCGTAGCTGCAGTAATAGTGCACCCAGTGTATTCTCTCACCACTTCATGGCTTCACTGTTTGCTGCTACTGTAAAATCCGGGTGTGAAGTGTGTATTTAAACAGTGTTTCTTTATTTTCCCCAACTAATTTTAGTCTTTGACTTTGAATGACAGTTTATTTGTAAATTAGGAATAAGTGTGAGTAGGAAGGAATGGATAGCCCAGGTGATAGGTAACAGATACAGAGCCTTTCATTTGTAGCTTGCCAGTTCAAATTTGGCTCGGGTCTGTATTGACAGAAATTCATTATCATCTGATGGTTGTTTGGGAGTCTGTGTGAAAGGAACTGATGGTATTCACATTCAAAAAAACAACAACAAAAAACAAAACCTGTCACAATTACATTCTTTTTGGCAGCTTCTGTGAGCATGAGGATGAACTTCCCTCTGACATCTTAAAGCAGTCTTTCCAGATAAGGCTTCAGGCGAATTGGCAGGACGATGTGGAAATTTGCAGACACTGTCCAAGTTTTATCTATCCTTTGTCTAATCAAGGGATCCTAAGCCTGTAAATGATGAGAAACAGAAGTGGCTTCGGTGTGGCCTCTCTTCTTTGCTCTTCCAGGTGCCCAATATGCAATTGCTGCCCTCTGATTACCAGAGAATACCAAGCATTCCCAGCAGCTGAAAAGAGATAATTTGAATGAGCCACTCTAGCTTTAAAAATACTCATCTGAGAAATTTGCCCTTGGGCAAGTGTAAGTCTGCCAGACAGTCAGAGATATAATGGAGTCATTTTTGTCCCTTAGCCTTGTCTGCAGTTTGGCAAAATTAACTGCTGAATGCCAACAAACTGCCAAAATCTCGTAGCAAAGGTAGAGACCAAATCACTCGCAGAGCATTTTCTGAGTGTGGTGATATTTAACTTAATTGGGAAAGTGCAGTATGTCAATATGAACTTTTCCCACCCCCCTATTTGTCTCTTTCTGAGGCAGTCATACCATTTCATTTTAGCAATACAGAAACCTTCAACCACCAAACGATGTGCCAGCCAAAAACCATCACTGCCAACAATTATATGCTAGATGTGTGTGGGCAATAACATATGCACTTAAAAGGACTGAAAAAGAAGGTATGCGTGGTTCTTAGCATTTTATCTTGTCTTGAGTTTCAGTGTCTCCCTAAAATTAGAATTAATTCCAAACAGCAAAAAGTCTCTGGAAACAGAACATGTAGGAGCCCTGTGATGAGACAGGAGATTTTCAGACCACAGTTTTCTTACTTTTACGAGGGAAAGAATAAGCAGAACTGTCTTCATTACTCTTTTAAATAATTAATGCTTTCAGTATATTTCAGGCATTGATTGTCTGACCAGTTGTTAATGGACAAAGCTAGAGTACCTTATGGTAATTTTTTTATTTCTACTTGAAATCTCTAATAACCTGAGCATATGTTGATACACAAGTAGGTACAAGAAGTAGGATTTTAGTGGTGACTGGAGTGTGACATGACTCATCTCCAACATATAAAAAATAGGCAAGATGTATTATAAAGGCAGACTTAATTAAAAAAAAAAAGACAAAAGTGCAGGGTACTTTTATGCATGTACAGGAATGAAAGTGAGGAGATTCAAAAGGTTCTTGATCTACTGGGGCATTTTCTATTGTATTTCTAAATATATTTCACTGTTGATCCATCATTAACTGGTTTCCCTTCTGTCTCTTGAAAGTCAAATTCAGGCCAACTTATATTTTTGGTCATTCAAGATCTAGTTAAAATATATTTTCAATACCTCTAACTTCAGCCTTCTTAGATGAATAGACAGTCACCCTTTAAATTAGTACTGGGGCCAGGATAGGAGGAATGAAATAACACAGGCCCAGTTTGTACTTTATGCAAACAAAAACACTTATTCTTATCTACACCTATACACTTCTTAGTGTGGCTTTTGTGGATCGGATGACTGTCTCATTTTATTGAACTTTTATACATTATACCAGATGAAGAAGGTGGACTGTTGGCTTGGAATTACTCACAGAAAGAATTTAAATTTTTCCACGTGTGCCTTGTCTTTCTCTTCTGAGTACTCAAAAAGTCATTCTCTGGGCTGAGCTGGGGTATGATATGTATTTATTAAAGCCAAAGGATACTCTGTGGAGTACTGTGTATGTTTTTTACCATCTATTTTCATAAAAGGTGACTACCCTTGGCACAGGTACAGAGAAGGTCAGGGAAGGAAAGAGCAATCATACAGAAGAGCTTTTTTGTTTATTCCAGTAAAGTGAAGTCAGAGAAAGGGTAAAATTTACCCTAGTAACATATTTTAGGATTTATATCCAAGAGGAAAAGTTGGCATTAAACTAAAACCACATGGGTAACACTGTCAATGAATAAATTTAGACTGGAAATTAGAAGATTTCCGAATACCAGAGGAAAGAGGTTTTGAAACAGCTTTCCAATAACAGAAGAAATAATTCTTCCTCATATTTTGAGACAATTATGAGATGACATAAATAATGCGTCACTTGTAGTCATTAAAAATTTAATGAGTCAAAAGCTATTTTTAGTCCCAAGACAGGAAAAGCAGAAATTCTTACTCCTTAATTCTTATTCCTATCCTCTGGATGAACAGCTTAATCAACAGGTGGATTTTTCTTGTATGGGTCTTTCGCAGTAGAATAAGAATTACCCTAGGAAAAGTGTTTGAGATCTTGTTACAGGAAAGGTTCCTGACAGCCTCGGTTGTTCTGTGGGCAGAGGCAGCATTTGCTATCTTGTTCTGGCTGTGCCTGTGCTTGAGTTCCCCAGCTGCAGAGCTTGGGAGCAGGTTTCCCTCAGGAGCATCACGGGTTCTGGCACCTGAACGTCTGCAGTGCTGCAGGAGCGATTGGCCACTTGTTTGCTGCTGTGTGAGAGGTGTAGGCATGGCCATTCTGTCTGTATTCCTTCTCCCTCTGGCATTGTAATCAAACATAGATATTCTGTAAAAATAACACACAATTTGCCTGGGTTTAGCTCTGGTTTTAATGCCAGAGTAATTTTTAGCTACAAGCATAGTACAGAATTCAAATTAATAATCAGCATTCAAATGCTATGTAATTATCTATCGTGTTTAAAGGTTTAGCTTGTGCTGTCTATGGTTTTACATTTTTAAATGTGATATTTTTTGTGCTTGGTTATTTCTGCTTCCCTAATTTTTTTTTTTTGGATGCTGCTAGTAGGTACAAAATGGAGATTTTTACATTTTACATTTGTTTTTATTCTAGTTGGTTCATCTTTTCAAAAGTAAAGTCTACCTTTGTAAGTTATAGAACTATGGCAGAGATTAATAAACTTCATATAGCACTTACTACTGCAGCTATAATTAAAGCCAAATTATATTCAGGTTGTGTCTATGTATTATGGTTTGAGAGAATCACTATGCCAAAGACTTTACAAATTATGCAATTTGTACTAATACTGTTACTGGTAAAACTGCAGCTACAAATATATTCCTTGAGCATTTGACTTTTAATCCTAGTCTATTAAGGGGTTTGTTAGCATCATGCCTGAGTAACACTGAGCACCAGTCACGTAACCGAGTTATTGATAAACATCTAAACCTGTAAATAAAATGCGCCTGCTGTTCTACTCTGCTGGCTTTGATTGGAGATGCAACATTTCCCCAGATGTTTCACTCACTCACAACAAGCTCACCAGTGTTCCTTTGTGGTGAGCAAACAATAAATGTTTGAAAATAGCTCTAGCAAAATGTCAGTGCTATCACAGTCATGGTATTCATCAGAAAACTAATGTTTACATGTGTGCAATTTTATGCAAAACTCATTTTAAATGATGGATCTGATCAGAGATCCTTTTATTACCTAGATCTTTATCATAAAGGTTGCACATGATGCTTAACTGGAAAAGAGTGTGCTCTGGTTTGCTCCTGACTTCCCCTGGTTCCTGATCAACACGAGCCCTGCTGCCAGTGCCGATGGATGGACATCTCTCAGCCTTCTCGTCCCTGACACTCAGAGCTCTGTCAGCCCAGTAGGGCAGGGTTTGCCCAGTGCCCAGCCCTTGAGAGGTAGGGGCAGCGATGTCAGTCTGCAGTGCAGGTCTCTTCCTCTCCTGGGACCTCTCCCAGCTGCCACATCCCCAGCTGCCAGTGGAGAGCCCTGGGCCTCCCTCTGGCTCTGTGGCTTTCTTTGCTGCCAAAGGTGAGCAGTTGTCTCAGTGCCAGGGCAGATGGCCGAAGAATCAGCTTAGTTGTCCATGGTTTGTGCATTTGATTATATATTCTAGCTTGATGAAATTCTGTAATTCTTGTATTAGAATGTAGTTAGCCAAAAGTATTGAATTAATTTTGTTTAGTTTTATAGTGACCACAAGGTCACGGACAGCAAGATGTTAGCTAAGTGGATTCCTCCCAGTCGTGGCCAAATGTGTTACAATTTTGTAGTTAAACAAATGTGAGTAGAGTGAAAGGGAAGATCATTCCTACACTTCCATTCCATGGGGACCCTTTAGTCCTTTGTCCTGCTGGTTTCTATTCTGAAAATAAATTGGAAAAATCTTTTAGAGGAAAGACTTTAGAATATAAAGCCTTTGGGACTTTCCAGTTTGAGAGAGAAGCATAGCTTTATTTGCCTTTAAATAATAAAGTTTATTTTTTTCTGTTTAAGTATTTATAACAAGTGAGACTTGGGTTTACAGTACACAGTGAAGAATTCAATTTTCCAGAATTTCCCATTACTTTTTAATTGCTTTATGCTTTTAAAAAGTGATAATATAAAATGCTTAATCATTCAGATTAATGAAAAAATCTATGTAGCAACTACTTTCCATGAAGTTTGGTTTATATGTTATATATCTGAGTAGCAGCTGTGCATCCCATGGACAACCTTTTATTCTGAAAATTGAAGAGGAAAATAAAATCCGTTTTATCTAAAGAAATGCCCTATACTTGCCCTGAATTTTACAGTGGGGCTTTCCTCCTTGTCTGCTAATGTTTCTGAATTCTTCAGTATCGAAAACACTTTTTCATTGACTGTATTTTTTGTATGAATCTGGAAGACTCAAAGCAGTTCATTAACTTTAATTAAATTTTTATATTACCTTAAAAAGTGACTTTTGGAAAATGGTATTGGGGGAATACAGGAACCAAGAGGTCATTTCAAAGGATTATTACTACCCTGAAGTGCTGCTGAGATTTAGCTTTTGGTTCCTCTACCTTTGGTTTAAATTTTACAGATGAAAAGAGCCAATTTGAAATGTCAGAAGTCAAAATATGTCACTAGAACTAGCAGAGTTCAGAAATACAATAATATATTTGCAATCTCAAAGAGCATTGCAGTGATTTGATTTTTAGAGAAGCATCACACTGAAATGCCCAAAACAATTCAGTTTTTCCAGGATCAGTACCTGAAGTTGCTTTGCTTATAAACAGATGTGTAAATCTGTTTGGCCAGTGGGCAAGTGTTGATAAAAATAAGCCCCAAAATATTGGAAATAAAATAGGGGAGTCCTGTGTCCAAGTGATTTCCTCACATAATAGTGATGTATAATCATTGGACAGAAAAAATAAAATTTTGGAGAGAGGTTGCATAGAATGAACTGCATTCTGGATACAGAGTGCTTCAGCTTTCTTTGTTGGTCTCTGGCTCCGACTCCTTTCCTGACCCGTGTGTTGTTTCTCTAGTAGTGAAGTTGGAATCACAGCTCCGGTCTCTCTCTAAAGCCAGTGTCTGTGCAGCAAGCACGACGTCTGGATAATCACAGAGTATTGCTCATGACTCATCAGTGTTTTACAGCAAAGGTGATTATTGATGAGATCTTAGTGTTCTTGGCTAGTAATTTCCTTAAAGCTTACGTGTTATGCACATCCCCATCTTCGTGACTAGACCCCCAAAATATTTTTGTTGACAGCTTAAGCCAGGCTCTGATTTACTATTGCACCGGTGTTAATGTGTGTGGGGTTCAGTTTTAAAACCATATCTCTGACGGTGATACACAGGAAACCAAACCAATGTCAGTATGAATGTTGATTTAACCCGCTGAGTCACCTGACCCCCAGCCTATTCTCCAGAGCAAATTCATAGGCATTGCCTTTCTGAGCTAAGGAATAATTTTGTGACCATTTTAATGCAGATTTTCCATTTTTAAAGGTGGGATGCCCACCTGTATTGCTTTTCTTTTTTCTGCCATGAGAAAGAGACGTGTGCCAGGAGGCACTTGGTGTGGGGCCGCCCCTCGGTCTGATGGCTGGCAGCTGTTCAGCTCCTTGCTCTCGCTGAACTCGGGTTTTGGGGGATGTTATGAGCTGGGCGCTGCTAACTCCCGGGTGTGCTTCATCTCCCTGCTGCTGTACAGTGTCTGACACGGCGGTGTGGGCCTCGCGCTGCTCAGCCCCGCTCTCAAACCTGCTGCAGTTTTCATCAGTGCTTTTCACACAGAGCATCTTGAACGTTTCTAAACCTCGGTCCCCAGGTCGCGAATGAAAGGGCTCTCTGAAAGTCCTCATTTTGTTAATGTTTGTCCTTTATAAAAAAAAAAAGAAATACTGCCTTGATTAGCATTCAGTTCCAGAGGGACCCGGGCCCTGAACGGAACGGGAACAGAGTGATTCAGCCGGCACAGAGCGAGCGCGGCGTGGGGAGGCTTTCGCAGCGCCTGCCTGCAGTAGCGAGAGGAGCCTCGCTGCAGAGAGAACAGATGCATTTCAGAGTCGCCCGCCAAAGGGAGTATATTATGCTCCCTTTTTAAACTTTCCCAAACACACACCATCTGTTTCACACTAGATACTTACAGGGTTTGATCAAATTAGAAGTCATGCTGAAAGGAAAAACTAAGGTTAGCATGGACAGCTTTCTTAAAGCTACAGAAGTAGCAGTTCTGCTGCATTAAAGCCTGAGTATTAACTTCTGTAAGCTGGATGAAAAACTGATCCTTAGTGACACTGCCAGTTGTATGTGTTCACTTATCTAGTCTCAATCAGAGTAATATTTGCAAAAGCAAAATTGAGAAAATAACCTATAAAATGACAGCGGGAGAAAACAAGAATGGTGGACATGAAGTGGCTGATGAAATTGAGTTAAAAGTACTGAAACAGATGTTGGCTGTTTCAGAATAGCTACCATTAGCTATGCCTGACTGCAGAAACAACCTCTGCAAACACTGGAGTTCAAAAATCTTCTGGCATAGGATGGAAGGGCCTAGTCCCTAAATCTGTGCTAGGGAAGTCACCTAGTAATTGTATGACAGTGATACAAATGAAACTGAGACAAGTGGAGGAACCAGCATCTTGTGATAGGATAAGAATAGTTACAGCGATTGGAAAGGAAGGTAAAACAAAAAAGGATGGAAGGAGGCTTATAGATCTCACCGTTTTTGTGCCTGTTTCTGTTCTGAGGCTATGATTTGCAAAGGTATTTAGTTCTTGATACAGCATTGCAAAACGTGGCTTGCATAGCTAAGGCACTGAGGCTCCAGGAAAATTCATCACTTGTGAACACAAAACTCGGGCTATTTGGGGTGTGTCTCTTTTTAACAGCTGTGCTTGAGGTTTGGTTTAAGATCTCGGAGCTACGTGGCTTGAGCCAAATCCAGAGGAATTTTCCTGCTTGTCCTTAACCCCTGCTCTTTGCTCCCTGGCCAGGCTGGGTGCCAGTTTTACTTCTACTGCAATTTTTATATGCAAACTGCTGTGATGCCATAGACAGTGGATAAACCAGGTGGGCACTGCAAAGCTGGGGGAGCCCTGCCCAGCAGTCCTAAATCGTGGGCCTAGGCTGCTGGTAGTGAAATGATGTTCTACGGGTCATCTTGTTGTCCTGGGACAAAACAGTGGGAAACCTGAGATATGAAGGCAGAGAAATCATTATCAAAACACTTTGTTTTTGCTGTGTCAAAATTGTTGTAGCTAAGTCTGAGACGTAGTCACAAAGAACCTATGTCACAAATTATCTTGTTTTGTTAAGTGTTGTTTGGCTTAATTGAGACAATTCTAAAATAGAACTATAGACATATAAAACACTTCTAAAATAATGCCAGAATGCCGTGGAAAATGCTGTGTAGAAGACATTTCTAAGATATCTTGCAGCATGAAGTAGAGGAATCTTTTTTTTAACATCCAAGATCCAGTTATTTCAAAAATATTCATCTTGCTTCAAAGTAAAATCTCTTCTTGTATGATGGTGTTATAGTTAAGTGCCAGGTGTGGATAATTATTTAAACAAAACATCCAAACTCTGTAAAGTTCATTTATAACTTCTCATATTTATAACTTCTCATTGCAATCATTCATTTAATGTCTATTTAAGTAAGAGGAGCCCCAGTGTGAGGTGTGCTTTTAAGTCATAAATGTTTGTACTGAACCTTTTGGCATGAGCAGGACACAATTGGGCAAATTTGGAATAATATTTTGATTTGTTACTCTGTTAGAGCATTACCTGCTTCTTTCTCTTTCCCCCCAAAATAGACGGGCACAAGACACCTTACTAGTTTGGGGTTTTCTTCTAATTATATATGTAGAACTTGACATAAAACTGACAGACACAAGGAGATTGTTCTTCTGTTCACTACCCTTCTGAAACCAGGAGGCATTGCAATTTCCCATGTGACATCTTGATTACATTCCTTTGGAAGATAGCATTTTTCTAAAAATTAATTTGCTTTTTAAAGATTATTTCACAAGCCTACACTGACATTCCACATAAGCGGAATGTGATACTGCCAAACCAGATAATCTATACCACAAAGTCTTGACAATATCTGCTCAGAGGACTTTGAAAGCAGAGCTGCGGGGGTTACTCGTGGCCTGTGGGCTAAGGGAATTTAGACTAGCAATGTTGCCAGGATACTCTTTGCTGATTAGGAATTAATTTCAGATCCTCGCTCCTGTGATAAATTTTGTACACTTTCACATAGGTATGATCTAGAATATATAAATACTGCAGTGACACTATGGAAAAAGGGATTGGCGAAAGAACTGCGCACATCTGTCAAATTTTTATCTTTACCTTGAATTATTTTTGAATTAACCTTTCTTTTAATCTACAAGCTTCTTGCTTGAGGCAAAACAGTCTTTACTTCACAAAACCATCTGCCTGGTTTCAAGACTTTCATGTCAATGGACAGACCTAGAATAAGGCACCATGTAGCGATAGGCAATTTGACAGGAGCTTTGACAAATTGGAGATAAATTACATGAACATAAAGAACATACCATTGAGAGCTGAGTGATATACTAATTATATTTTTGTGCTTTATGAGTGAGAGACAGCTAAAACTGAAGGCAAAGTCACCAGTCCCACTAGTTGGGAGGTACATTGAGAGCATTGCATGCTTCATCGACACTCTGGAAGTTTAAGGCTTTCAGAAAAAGTAACAGGCACTTATCAAGGTAAAATTTGTGCTCAATTTTTGCATATCTCAAACAAAGGAAATGGATTGAGAGTAAAGTAGGTTCTCTATCAGGCCATGTTATCTGCATAACAAATGAGGTCTACTCCCATTGTTGATAGTGTTATCACTTTTTTAACACCTAAAACTAAAATCAGCCAGCTCGTGCAGCAGTGAAACACAAATCTAGTGCAAAATATGTTAATTATTCTTATGTTTTTCATAGAATCATGGAATATCCTGAATTGGAAAGGACCCATACAAGTGACTGGAGTCCATCTCCTGGCCCTGCACAAGTCAGCCCCAAGAACCCCACCATGTGTCTGAGAGCACTGTCCAAACACTGAATGTCTCAGGGGTGTGTGCCCTAGAATTTCTGGAGGTTAGGAAAGAAAACACAATGTTTGCAATGCTTATGGATTGTTATCAGAGCTAAATAGCAGACAACCCCTCCTACTCTTTCTCCAGAACAAGTGTGGCATTAGTGAGATCAAACCCAGTGTGAGATGCCATGGTAGCACTTGAATTCACTGGGACATCAGAAGCAACTGGTAATGGACAGGAGGTGTCTGAACTGAAAAATAAAGTTTGCAGTACAACTGTAAACAGAGCATATTCGTAATATTTACATCATGCTTCCTTTCCAGCCGGGCAAGTTTTTGTTATATTTGCACTGCACCTTGCACACTGAGGCCTCAGTCTGTAATAGGAGCTTCTAAGTACACATAAATAACAGTGTTTCTGTTGCTCGCTGAGCAAATTTAACTAAGAATGCTTTCTTCAGAAATGCAATATGGGGTGAACAGACCATGAAAACTGTCACTGGGCTTTTTTCTATCATCTATCAGGTTTTATGTGCTGTTCCTGTAGTACTGGGTTTAGCTGTAACGTCTCACAGGGGCACTTTTCAAAGATACACCCTGTTTTTATTTGCAATTAGAGCTGTTATCACTCTCCTTAAATAATGCATTTCATAATTTAAAGCAGACAGGGAAAGCTACACAAACATGAACTTAAGTGTATCTCTACAACACCCCTGCAAGGAAGCTTAAAATTATGATATTGTTGTCACTTTCATTGCTAAATCAATGTACCAAATACAGTAATCAAATTTTAGACAGGGGTTACTAAAGGAGTTTTCACTGAAAATTGCTTTCAGTATTTGGCATTATGAGTTTGTTTATAATCTACTAAGCAGTT